>JABFQC010005892.1:0-11228 GCA_022817085.1 Psilanteris sp. ZL-2020 | reverse complement strand
AACATAACATTTTATTTCAGATATATTCATACCCACTTATAATACGACCGAAAAGCTAATACTAGCTAAAATAAGCAGGTGGTTATCTGGTGCTGCAGATCGCGAGGGGGGTAAAAAAATTCGCGATCAACAAAATAAAATTTGATAAGATGTAATTTTAATGAATTATTTGAAAATGACGAATTATTTGTAAATAAAGATCAATATTGTAGAATTTAAAAGTGTTCAAGTGCAATTTTGTTGTAAATTTTACTATTATTATTATGATTAATATTTTTTCATTATAATTATATAAATATATATAAATATATATAATATATAAATAAATGTAATATATTAATAAAATGTAAAATATAAAATGCATAAATAAAAATAAACTATTATTAAAACTTATTTTTCTATTTATTATTTATTATATATTAATAATTTATGTGTATTATTTATTTATTTATTTTTATTACCAATATAATCGTAAATCAGTACTGGCAAAATACATTATTTACTATTTTGCCAGTATTGGCAAATTACTGTTTAACTGTACTGGCCCAATACTGATTACTGACCGTCGACAACTGTACTGTGCCAGTGCAAATTGGCGTTTCACCTCCAACGGTTTGCCAGCCGTCAGTTGCCAAGGGTTGTACAACGATCGACGGTATTGTTCCAGTACTGTGCCAATCGTAAATTTCTACATGGGTAGTTTTACGGATGACGTTTGCATTATTATCAGGGTGGCATTGTTGTTAATACTTAATTGCGGGGGTGCGGAATTCCAACTCCGCGACTCCAGATAATATTTTTCACTTTCGCGGATTTGTTTTTCTTGGAAACACGATGTCGTGTTGGGATATTTGGCTGAATGAACACGGGAGAAGAATAATATTTGTTGAAGATTCGAGATTTCGTTCGCGATACAGAAACCGCCGTGAGTTCGGAAATATGAAACCCTGAGCGTGTTGTAATTTACTACATTTGAGTTGAAAATTGTTCAAAAAGTATTTTAATTAACGCGGGACCAACTCAAAGCACGCATCCATCTTCATTCCTACGGCAGAGTTGGTAAATCAAATTAACGCGTGGTCGTGAAAATTAACTGCGCGATAATTGGTATCACTGGTATCAGACACGTATGATTCGTTGATTAATGCAACGTTTGTTCATAAAAATGGCTTTCTTGCAGTGCGTTGCCCACAAACCTCGTTCCGTCGTGAATCACTTCTCGGAAATGAACTTATATATTTTTCATTGATACAGCTGCTCGATATCGTATCCCCGGCTCGACGGAGAGTTCGCCGCGATTGACTGGTTTTTGCGTTATTTTCGAACCGTATGAATATTTAAACGCGACGCCGGCGAAAAGTTTCGCGAATTGCGTGTCAGCGCGGCCAAAAAAGGTCGACGCGTGAATTAAAAACGTGACGCGCGCGTTTGTTACGCAAAGGCGCGCGCCGTAAAAGGACCGCGGCGTTTTGAGCAAAGCGGCGGCGCGGAATGGTTGAGAACCTTCAGGATTCAGGTTCTTAGGAGCACGTCTGGCAAACGCTTTGGTGCGGGCGCGATGCTCGCGCCCTATTCCAATCGGAGAGCCGACTTCACAATAACTCGGATAGGTTCTCACCAAAAAGGCTCGCCGAAGAAAGAGAAACAAAAAGATGAAAGGGAGATGAGAAAAAACGACGCGTCGGTGCGCCTATTTCGAGCCGTCGAGCGGGACCTGGTTTTGTGAGGATTTGACCTCGAGAAACGAAGCGCAGGTAGATTCTTCGCCGACTCGAGCGCCGAAGGACGAATTTCCGAGCCTGTTTTATCGATATTGATTCGATTGGGTTAAAAATATCCGACTTCAGTTTCACGTCCACTTGTTTATTAATCGCATTTCTGCTTAATTCCAGGTCGTTGTACTGGTTTTGAGGTGGCTTCATAATCAGATTTGATTTTGATATACTATCGGTTCGATTGCCAGGGAGCATGTACGAAGAATTTTTGTACATTCGCCGGGTATGGAAATAACTTGAAACAAATTTTGCAATGCTTCTGGTGCCCTATAAATGATACCTTACTTTAAAACGAAGATCGTTTAAAACAGACACGCATCGTTTGTGAAGCAAATATTGTGTATTACAAATATTATAAAGTGTAATTGAAATAAACGTATCGTCTATAATGAACAAACAGTGTAATTAGGATGACACTATTTTTGTTCGAAAAACTGTTTAAAAGAATTTATATTCAATTTTGAATTTTAATTAAAATAAATACTTATAATACATAACAATCAGATTTGCGCTGAATAATTTTTATGACATTAATTTTACTCTTTAACAATTACTGTAATTAAATTTTCACTTTTATTTATTATATATATATATTACAATTTGAGGTTAGGATTGTAATACGTATACATTGTCAATATTAGACAACGAGAGCAGACAAATAGTCGCAATGATGAATATTTCAGTCGATTTATATTTTACAAAAATTTTATCAACTTATAACTACTTATTATGCGTTTTTACATATTACTACTATTTTTGTTGGGATTTGTCGATTTTCGTCATTTGCAGACAAAATTTTATTCCGTGCGTAGTTGATCGTACTCGTAATTATATTAAACTTCTTACGGAATCGTTATTCCGTGGAGAATAAAATTAACGTCGTGGTAAATGGATATTTTATAGATCGTTTAGGAATCAGTTGTTACCACTTACAAAGAGCCCCGATTGGATTAGTTCTATTTCACATAAACGAAACGTCAAATTGATATAAATTAAATGACGTTTCCAAAAGCCTCTTCGCGAATTAAGGATATCTCCTTGCAGCGCGATATTCAAACCGTTTTCATACCTGAAACTTATAAGGAACGCTCGTTTGAACTATTTTTGAACTGGAAGAACTCCTAATTGTTGGTATCAGTCACGGACGACGGTATGCTGAATTATTGAAAACGTTGATAACGATAATGCAGTGTGAAAGCTATGCTTGAATGAATAATGTTGGGCTTTGATAAGATTACGCGATAATGCAGTAGCCGGTATTTGTGGACAGAGTAACAAGTTATGAAATGTAATTTACATACGGCCGACACACGAGAGTCCGAGACCTACTCTCTTTAGGGCAAAGGACTCAACACTCTCGTCAGTCTGACTGCGACGTCAAAACGTTATCCCTGCGAGAATTCGAGTTGTCTCTTTTTTTCTTATTTCGCATACGTTATCGAGAAAGCAATTTCGTAATATATACAATAACGTATATACGTTATTTTCGTCCAGGACGGTGTATCCTTTGGCCATTATTGCACGATATTTTCAGCAAGAATAATACAGAGGAAGCGAACGATTTAATCTCCCAGAATTCGTTTCTTCTAAACTGTTGTGACCGAGAATTTTTTCGGCGGTGCGGTTTTTCTGTCGAAGCATAGACCGGAGTATTATGGCTGGACGTTTTTTCGATGCTATCGTTTCAAACCAGTTTACAACAGTTATTCTAACGCAAATTAATTAGTTCCATAATTAGCGGCATTTATCACGTATAAAAGACATTGACAGGTGTGGCATAATGAAGAGATTTTTTTTCAATTGCAAATTGTAGTGGAGACTGAAATATTATGAAATTTTTGTTTAAATAAAGGTACACGCGTGTGACTGAATCGGAACCGCGCGCGAACAGGTTTGCATACAGGAACGAGTTCGCGCTTTCAGTTAATGATTATTGTTTTGTATCAACTTTTTGTCAAACTATAATAATGTCGTAAGGGCAAATTTTCATCGGATAAAGTGCAATTTGCAAAATGCAATTACGATTCGTTAAAACAAAAGTGTCGCAAGATTTACGTGCTACTTAACGTTGAATAACAACGATAGGACAGGCAGTCGTAATGGTCGATTTTGAATTTCAAAATTATTAAAATATGCAAATTGCTGACACACGCGCACAATATTATATAAACAACGAAATGAATAAGTCATAAATTGTGTAATACAAAATTGGAGTGCATTTTTGATGTCCGTTACAATTGTTACATAAAATCGGTTTTAGCATTCGCCAATGACAAATTTCCCCCGCACGTATAATTACATTTTTCGTTTATCCACGGCTCAATACATTAACAAGAATTCATATCGATGATCTGAGTCAAAAGCAAAATAATTCCGTTTAAGTTAATGGTTCAACGTCGTCGATAACATCACGGCGACAGTGAAACGCGACGGCGCAGTTGTCAAAAAAAAAAAAAAGAAAAAAACATCACACAAAAACAAAAAAACACCACCTTCCTTAATCCCGAAGTTTAACAACTCCAACCAGTTCGTTTCTCCTAATCCACCAAAAATCATTTGGCCGGACATAAACGAAAAATACCGTGCAAACGCGCCACTTCGTAACGGTAATGGCCGAAACTTTTATCTCATTACCGTGGTGCAATTTATAGAATGTCCTCTACGAGTTAATAACGTGAAAGTGAAAATATCTTGGGACAATGCGAAATGTCGAAAGTCCGTGCTTTTATGGTAACATGCAGGCTACGTGAGCGCGCAAGGTTTGGCTGACTAATGCGAGGTCCCGACCCGACTTTAATCGTCGATTTATTCGCCGCGCGGGTCATCCACGACCCGGTCGGGGTATTAACCATAACTTCCGTCACGATTGCGATCAACTCGATCGATCGTCCCCTTGGGTCAACTGATTAGCGCTTTCGCGTGCGGAGAAACGAGATAAATCTTGGCGCAAATGACACCGAAATAAGGAAATCGCTACCGGAAGCCCGCTTTCCTGGACGACTTAATGACTATCCAACAAAGGTTACCTTGGCGGGGATACGAACGAGCAATCGTTCATACGTCGATTTTCTATTTGGCACGTATATAACGAAGCTCGCTCTCCGAAAACCGACTGCTGGATCTTTTCCCGTTATGGCAACTGCGTGGGATTTGCGTTACGATGCTCTTTACGAAGAACTTTACGGCGGTGCAATTGCGCATAATTTAGGTGAAAATCGACACGATTTTCAATGTCAACGTTGAACCGGCGAGATGACTTTTTCTACGATCACGCGCTGTCAATAGCTTTCTTGTTTGCATTTTCGAAGAGGTTGAAATTATAATTGATGGACGAGCATAATACTTAGAGTCGTGTGTGGGAACAAAAATTTCATGAACACGTTTATAAATATTGTGACAGCTGTTGAATATTGACGTTATTAAACTTTAAGAGAAAGAGGTTGGAAAATTGGAATTGTTTTCAGAATCGGGGTTTCTCTTTATAAAGTGTAAAAATACGAGCTGTCATGTATGATACCGAATTTTTATTGAGGTTTGTTGAAATTGTGAGTTGATATAATAAATTAAAGTTTGTCAGTGTATGTATAAGTGTTTTAATTTTATCCAGTATAACTATATTTTTTCGTTCAACAAAAATTCCCGGAAACAAAATCGTTCTAAAAAAGTGGAGTTCATTTTCATCAGTTAGGAAATGAGAAATTTACAAATTCGTGTGAATTTCTGTATGAGAAACGTATTGTTTTGCAATGCCCGGGACTTTCTCGTTTAAACAAGCAAAATTTTTAAATTTAAATGTTTCGGTCGTTTAAGTTATTTATCACGAAGTCATATCCTGATATTTCTGCAACTTTTTTCATAATCGGCGAAATTTTTTGTCCGCGGCAATGGGTAGCTTTTGTTACATATGACTATTAAAGATTACCTTTTGAATCAAATTTCATCACTTTGGTGGATGTTGCTTAATTATATTCATTCAATAATGTCTTGTTTAAACGTCAAGTTGAACGAGTTTCCTTGAACCAAGCTGACCGAATATAACAACGTCATGAGCATTATTCACGGGATATTACAAAATGCACTAGATACAATCTGAATGAATTACAGATTTTTATGCAATCAGCGAAAATGAATTGTTGGAATATTAATAATGAATATATTTTAAAAGGCGAACCTAAAAAGGTCGGTTATAATTATCTAAATTCCTATTGTTTTGCATGTAAAAAATGGTCAAGGTTGGATTTTGATTCTGACTATCAAAAAATGCGTATCTCACTGGCGCGATGGTAATTAAGTTTAGGTATTACTATAGCAACATTATCTACTTATTATAATGATGGACCATTTTAATCCATCCTCTAATAGTGGATATCAACGTAATAACTATGAATAATTTTTAATCGTATTCATACAATTTCAATAGATCTAGCAATTTTTTAGATAAATCCTACGTATACTTGTAAATTTAAAATTTAAATTTCAAATATTTTTCTGCGTGAAATATTGTCATCACTCCCTTTGAATTATAATACTAGAAACACTGGAAAGAAGCATAATTTTGGATACTAAAATTCTAGTATTAATAAAGATATGACAATTAAAGTAAATAAAATAATACAAAAAATAAATGACAATTTTTGAAAAAATAGCAGATAATATACGTAAATTTTACTTTCAAATGTTGTTATTTTTATTATACTTTTTATTTTAACAGGGTATTTGAAAAATGATTAGGTTAACTAATGTAGTAACTAATAAGAAATAAATTGAAATATTGTTAACTATATGATGTTATTATAGTTATATTATCATAAATTATATCTCTAATACGATACTAATAATGAATTAAATTGTTTATTTTTAAACTGATCATATCAAATTTACAAACATTCACCGACTATTTTTGAAGCTAATTCAAATAGTCAGGCAATTAACGCCAATAATAATATTATAGTATATCGATTTACTTTTATAATATTATTTTTATTACGTTAAATTTACATAATTTTTTCCCTATGTTTACATGGCTTTGATATCAAATCATATCAAAATCGTGTGTTTTTATTCGTATTATCTCGACAGTCTGACATCGTTCGGTGCATTCGTTTTACAGAATCTCTGAGTCATCAAAGTCCAACGATATTACTGAATGACTTTCGAATTTTTTAAAAGCCACTCAAAACAAACGTTTCGTCGTTCGTCGGAAATTTACATACGTTTTGTGAATAATGGCACGGGGTTTATCGACATCTGACGAGCCGCCAAAAAGTTATGTAATATAAAAATATAAACTAAATTACATCGACAGTCATCAGCCTGCTTTAGTAGATCGAGATGCGAATTTTGATTCACGGCTCGCTTTAACCTGTCAAGATATCTCCACATTTATTCCTCAAGAGAGTGCGTGCAGTCAGGTAACCGTGCATTTAAAAGAATTAAAAAATCTTCAACTACGCCATAAATTGACGTAACAAAGTAACTGATAATTAGCATTATAATAAGTCTAACCAAATACATACTGCAATTTAAGCATTAAAGGTTTTAATATTTTTTTAATCATACTTTATTTTGCTAACTTCAATTTCAATGTTTTTTTAAAAAAAAAACAGTGATACAATTATTATTGAAAAAAATGAAACACATAATTTGTTTTATTTTGAATTTTAATTAATTACTTTAAAGCGCTTTAGAAACATTGTACTGCTTTTTTACAATACTTTTGTTACTTATTTCAAAACACGAGAGAAAACCGATATTCTCTGTGACAATATTTTTTTATTTATTCACGTTTAAATCATATGAAAAGTCAACGCATTTACAGAATGAATTGAATATTTCGAATTCATTAAGGTACTCGTTGTATTGTTGTAACAGTTCTCATATAATCGAGTGCCACTTTATCGTGAATTGCACTCGTGCATACAATTGTTTAAATGAAATTGAATAGATAAAAGTACTATTGTTTTTCGGAAATAGGTGACAAGTGATCCGTGAGGTTTCTTTTTGCCAACAACCTAACATTAGATAATTAGATCTATGTTTTATTAATTACTGTCTAGTAAAAAAAAAATAATGAAAAATATGGTTAAACGAGAGGTAATTAGAATTATTTCTGGGCGTTGCGAATTAAGTTTTTGCGTCTGAAGAAAAGAAGACCCACTTATCATTAATAGGCGTAATTTGTTTAATAAAATATAAAAAAATATATGCAGATATTTATGTTTACAATAATTATATCTTAATAATCTTTATAGACGATTTCTTTACGTTACGTTAAGGAAACGTTGCAGCTATAAATATATCGGTAACGCGATACAATACAATTTTTCTTCACTCCATTTGTAACACAATCCAACCTTATTTATAATATTTTACAACAAATCGTAGTTCAACGGAATGAAATATGAGTCACTAATTCTTACAATGCAAGATAATTATTATCAATATTTTTCATGTTGATGTAGAAAAACATTGAATCCCACTTGAATCGTTTGATTGAAGAAATTTCTAAAATATGCAGTGAAACTACTCCCGATCAATGCAAATTTGCTTCATTCACAATTAATTATAATGGCACAGATTGTTAAAACATATAATTTCAATTTAGATAATTATAGACGTGTCAATAATTAAATTAATTTGTTGCTAAGAATTAATAATTCTAAACGCTCAAATAAATATCCACGATTGAAGTATCTTTAACATAAAATCTATAGAAATACTATGTATTTACTTTTCATAAATCTTTACTGAACGAATAATGTTAAATAAACGCGCGTTTATTTATACCACATGAAACTACCGTAAAGTAAGTGCATAAACAGTTATATATATATATATATAAATGAAGTCAATATATATAAATCCACAGTAATTATTTCTTACACCAATAAAAGTGTTTGCTAAGAATCCAAAGACATTAAGATTTATTTTTCAGCATTTGATGAGAAATATGACTTGATATTACAATGATTACTGAAACCTGTTTTATATCTCTAGATGAAACAATAGTCGAGAACCAAATAGGCCGGAAAGTTAACGATTCCGGACGAATGTGAGATGGGATACTTTTCTTCATAAATGCACGCCGCCGCTATTTTCTTCGCGTACAATTCTTTTTTTATTCGCCACAGGAAAAGCGCATATTTTATAATTCGTTCAACAAACATTATCAACGCGCATCTATTTGTATCCGTTTAACTTTTCAGCGGCATATCCCGCAGATACCCATCTGCTGTTGCAGTTTTGTAACAGTAAAATGTGTTCGGTCTTTTGTTCTTTTTAAATTTTTTGCATATTTTTCGCTAAATCACAGCAATCCTTTATTTCCTCAACGACGTATATAAATTCAATTGCACGTTATTAATAAAACATCGTACTTTATTCTCTCCTCGCGTACAAAAACCGGCTATTTAGCAAAGCCAATATTTCACTCAACTTCGACTAAAATTTGTTCGCCATGGCGATAAAAATATTACAATCGCGATCGATATTCTTTCGCTGTTTAATGGCATGTACAAGGGAACGGTACTCGTATGAAATGATGTACGTAGTGCATGCAAAGCAGCGCGTCAGATTCCAAGAAAGCCGATACGCGTGTGCGTGCGTGTGGGAAAACGCGATCGGGCTTAAGAAGTCGTGTGTCGTGCGTTCTCAGGACCCGTTAGCGGGCTTCGAGGGTATCGTCGGAGTAGCGTGCGGGCCGAAAGCGCGGATTCTGATACGTCTGACCCGCAAGACAATTTCGCGTTCGCGTGACTTGCAGGATCTCGACGTGGCCATGCAAACGAGTTTACCGGATTCATTCATCGCGGCGAATTCGATCCAAACCGTGTCAGCGCGCGTTAATTAATAAACCGTTTCTTATGCCGACGCAACCTTTTTCGCTGAAATCGTGATCTATGTTTTTGCGTCACTCCAGTCGCCGCGCGGACTTTTTTGCCTTATCGCGAGCCGATACCAAAGGACGAGTTTTTGTCGTTACGTTTGTCGAACAAAATTGTCTTATTTTATTACACACGAGTGTGCGAAATCAATTACGCCGCGTTTGTATATATAAGACGAAAGTCGCGCACGTATTATCGTATAATTACTTGATTGAACGAGTCGATTTATTTCTATTAAAAATTTCGCGCAAACGAAACTGGTTTTGACAAAAATCGAACTCGACGCGAGGACTTTTGACTATTCCTGGAATCGGGGGAGCCGCAGCGATGTAGCAAATGTACGAGTTTTCACGCGAAAGGAGTGCAATTCGTCGTCTAAACTTGGCGGTTTTCCTAGCCTAGATATCATCGCGCGCATTGTATGTCACAAAATTAGACGTTCGCTGAATTGCGCGCGCCCGATAAGGTTGCGAGACATGCGTGTTTCGCGTTTCCTTTTACTTTTCGCTGCACGCGTGAAACCGGATTTTCGAACTGAATGACGATACTGTCTTGCGAGGTCTTGCGTTGCGCTGCGGTTTTAAATCAATGGATGCGAAAAGCCTTGTCTCGCCAAACTGCGACGCGACTGATAAAAAGTTCGTTTGCATTTCAAGATAAGTCGTGTTATGAAATTCACGTTATGGAAATGCCAAGTTATGGAAATTCGCATTATCGGATGCCGATATATAAATTGGCCAACAGAAACGGATGCGTTAATAATGCTGGAGAACATATCGGTGGTATTAATTCGGGTGCGCGTTTAGCGGAATCTCGTAATACTCGAATTGATGCGAATGTTATAGTTTTTATGTTTATTTTCGAACGGTCAATAAGAATTAGCAGAAGACTGTGCGAACCGCTTTACGCCCTTTCGCAATCGTTGAATATTAATAAAAATGCGAGAGACGTTTTGCAATTCGAATTCAGGATCTGGCAGGTTGCGGCGTTTGTAAATCAAGTTTTTTACAGGATCTTGGACAAAATTTTATTCCGCGTTTATGTACTAAAATATATTTATATTTATATTTATAATGTACGTGTATATTATGAATAATCTATGCAATGTATGTGTATAACAATAAGTGACAGAAATTATGACATACAAATGGAAATTTAAAATAGATTTGTGTTGACATTAAGGATGTTCTTTTATTCGATAAATTTCTACGGTGTTTTAAATTAAACGGTTTTAAGGACGATTTAATAGATATACCGTAACAAAGAAAATACATCGAACAAATTTCACTTTTTATAATAAAATAAGTGGAGGAGTTATTGAATTATGTAAGAGGTATAATTGAGTTTTCATTATACTTACATGGTTCAGAAAATTACAAAAAAAAAAAAAACAGTTTGATTGATTGCCATTGCATTAAAAAGAAATAGAAAAAAAATTAATTAATATCTCATAGAAAATGGAAAATATTTAATACAAATTGATTTTTAATTTCAACTATTATATGGTTAATAATTTATTATATAAAACCTTCTTTATTTGGATTAAGTAATTTCGTTGATGCAATGGCAC
>JABFQC010005891.1:0-11229 GCA_022817085.1 Psilanteris sp. ZL-2020 | reverse complement strand
TTTTATTAATAAATATAGTATTTGTTTTGTTGTAAATATCATTATATCATCGTATCATCATCATATTTCAATCTGTATTGGTGAGAAACTGGTATTATAAAATTAGAAAACAATTAACATAAAAATTTGGATTAGCTATACATTAAATAATGTTGTCTAATATATGACATTAAACTTCTGTAGATTCTATTCCAATTGGGATAAACATAACATAACTGTTTTCTCCGTGTTGAGATTTATTATATACACTTATTATTATAATATACTTTTTGTGAATAATGAATAATAAAAGTTTAATTGAACTATAGATATACATATATCATATCTCTAATGTAACATACATTTTTGTATGTATACATTAATGTAATATACATTTGTAATATTATTTAATTAGTATTTTTATTAGTATACTTCCATCCAAATTTTAACATATAATTAAATCTTCGTCATAAAATACAACAACAAAATTATAACTTTAAAGTAACACTGAAACATCGTTAAGGCGGTGCTCTTTACCATTTTCACAGAATTGCAGATTTTTATATATTTTTAATTAATTATAATAATTAATATGTGATATTCATTCAGACAATTTTCTCATTTTAGAAGAATATTATTTCATAATAAAAATGAATATTTATATTTAATTGTTAACGTGGGACCACAACTCGTTTTCGAGGTGGCAAAAAAACGAGTTGTGTAACTACACCAAAAATTTAAGTTGAAAATTAAAATTTATTATGTTAAAATAATCTCCCATTAACAAAGAATCGCCCGAATCGCTTATAGAAAATAAACATGTTATTTAATAATTTGGTATTACAAAACACTAACTCCGTTACACCAGGCTTGAAGCACCGCCTTAACGGAAATAGTGAACTGATATTGGCCTTTAATCTGAATCGCATAGTTACCACCACTAAATCAGCTTTAAAGTGGCAGTGTTATCAACTAATAACGACGCAGTTGACTTCTGTTGTTTTTTTGGTTTTTTTTTCCTAAACCGTAAATATTCACTCCCATCTCGGTGTAAATACGCGATGACGTCATGTGTTGGATGAACAAGCCTTAACGAGGCACTGATCAGGCACACGGCCTTGTCTCGCGGAAAAAAGCCAACGCGACGGTTTTAGCGCAAAAATGCGGATCGATTGGATCGATAAAATTGCGCGCGTGGCCACGATCCGCGGCCGACAAATAGAAGCCTTTAAACGCAACACGGCCGGCAATCATAAATTCAACCGATCAACGATTCGATCAATCGCATTCATTATGCAGCGGATTGCGGTAATCCATAAATATATCGGTCGCGGCGCGGAGACGAACTGATTGATGCAAAAGGACTTGCGGCTTCTCGTTCCGCCCGCGGATGCCATTATTACCGGCTGGAATGCGCGTCGGCCACTTTGACCGTCTGGCCACGTGTTTTTCCCTCCGTCACCCATTGTAACACAGCACGTGGGAAAAACTGCTGCACGGACCGATCGTCGTTTAACGAATTGAGAGGCCGTCGGTGGTCGACTCGGACGGACAGTTTACGTTGGTTTTCGTGACGCCGCGTAGATGGCGTTGCGCAACAAAAATATTGAGACGCTCGCGAACAAAAATAACTACGACCTTGTTATGTAAACACCCGACGAATCGCGTTGTTGTTTTGGTGACTTCTAACGGTCTTGTAACAACGTTGTAAGCCAATGCTGTATTAACATTGCATAATATAACGCTATAACTGTAATCATAAAATAGTTAATCAACGACACGTGGTTGAAATGAGGCGCACCAAGTAGAAATTTAATACTGGAATAACGTTGGTAACACTAGTTCAACGTTGTCCACTGAGAAAAAAGTTATTGTATAAAATACTATACCTCCTGGCATTGGCAGACCAATTCAATAGATGTATAGAAAATTACTATACCATAATGACAACTTTTTTTTATTTATATAGTAAAATTTATTATATAGTATAATAAAACTAGAAGGAATTTTGACACATTTTTGTTATATCATACAAGAAATATTGTTTTAATGGTATAGTAATTTTTTAAATATCTCATTCATTGGTAATGAATGTATAGTCGACTGCGAAAAAGAGCAAGTAATTTGATTGATATTTGTCAAAATTATCTCAGTTTAAGTATTAGAAAAGGTTAAAAAGTACGGTTTCTAACTCAACACTATGAAAATGCTAACTCGATTGAATCGAGTACATGGTGGGAGCAGCAACATCGACAATCAGCGCAAGAGTGAATAAAGCAGAGTTTGCTATGAGTATTACTTGGATGGGTGACCAGTTTTTTAATATTGTTTCATATATATAATAATAGTTCTTACAATATATAAAAGGAATATGTGTTATATATTAAGTTTCAAATATAAATATCAATATGATAAATTAATGAGCCACATCTGAAATAGTTAAATTTTTTTTTAATTTTAAATGAGTGAATGATAAATGAATCGATGATAAATTAAAATCGTCCGACAGGTGGCGTTAGTTCAAAAAAAATCGTGTGCAGTGCAAAAATACAATCAATAATCAAATAATAGGCCCGCGCGGTAATTTATTCGGTCTTTTCGAAAGTTGCGTGCTTTTGAAAATGGCGTCATCATTTCGATGCGTTTATCGCATAATTAACATTCACGGTGTCGCATAATTCACGATAATGTCGACTGTTTATATCACGGTAGCATAACTTCTTATCGGGGAAAGTGATTTACCGAATATGCTTTCGGTTAAAAAAAAAAGCCGTACTATACCGTACGGGATATTTTTTTCAGGTTGTTTTCCCCCCTTTCGCGTCGAAATTATGTGCAATTTTTTACGCGGATTATTTGTCTTTTGTTTTCTTTTTTTCGAGGCATTAAAACAATTATAAAATCGGAATTTTTATGACGCGAACGTCGGCGTGGTGGATGTAGACATTAAATTCGTGTTAATTTCATCGACATCAATAACGTCGTCCGTATTTCGTTTTTTTTTTTGTATTTATCAAATTTTGTATCAAAAATAAATTCGGGTTTTTAATAAGCGGTAATTGTGTTTATTTATGAAAGTTTTTTGACATTTAAAGCATTTGACTTTGATATTGAATCACTAAACATAGTGACAAATATAAACACCAATAAATAAAATAAAATAATATAATTTCTTTTTTTGACCTCGAATGTTTTCAAAACAAACAAATGTCTTCATTTACTTCGTCCTTGAAACGGAAAAAATATAAACATAAATTTTTATCGATAAACAAGAAATGCTTTTTCGCGATACATAACACGTTAACCAATTTCACAACGCACGCACCAAATGAACGACCATTTGACCGCGCGCACTTTATTACAATTAAACGCCAAATCAAGTCCATGAAACCAACAATCGCGATTGCCTAAATTTTTATCGCGCCGCGGTTTGTCACGGAAATCAAAATACATTGACCGGAAACGGTGGAGTGCGTACCGCGTAATAACATCTCGTCAAGCCGACATTCGTGCCAAATGCGCGCAATTAGCGCGCGAAATTCAAATCGTAGGTCGGCCAATTCGCGTGGAAATCGGTACGCGTTCAATCAGCGAAACCGACACAGTGCAAATTCGAAAATAATAATCCGACCGCCGGAAAGAAAACGAACTGTAAAAAAACCCGACAGAGAGAGAAAGAGAGAGCAAAAAAAGCGCAACGTAAACATATAAAAGGCTATTATTGCGAATCGTTCGTGAAATCGCAAGCGTAACGTGTACGCGCGTGCAATCTTGATATAGGTAATGTGCGAATTTACATAAGCGCGGGCAATAAAAAGCGTTTTTATTATATTCGCGCGTCGACGCGAGAGTACGTAACGCGTCGCTGAAACGGGCTCGATCAATCGATATTTCCAATATTTATGTCGGCTTTGCAACCGCCGTACGCGGAATATTGCGTCCGTATTCGAAGATAATGCGCGCTCACGCGCGCCCGAGTCCGGCTTTGGTTTAGCGATTACGAGATGCATAAAAATGATTACGATACGGACAGTTGTCGGGCGATTTCATTAAACCATAAATTCGTATTGTCAGCGGTCGACGAGCGCGCGCTTTTCAATTACAATAAGTGTCGTTTTTAATCGGCTCGATGTAAACAGGTTGTTGATGTAAACGTCGCAACCAACGGTTAAACGATTTCGGGTTTTTTCGTGTTTCGATAGGATATTTGCCGAGCGTATTTCTATAATCATAATAATAATAATCAGAATAAGAAAAGCTGAATAGCGAAAAAAGTAATGTTATAAAAAACAGTTCCGTTCTTACGCGACAAATTGTATACGTTGAAAGAATAAAAAACAAAACATTGAGATTCATTCGTTCGTAGTTTTGGTTTATTTTCCCGGAAATTTTAAGCGAAAGAAAAAGCGTAAACAAACGAGCGATCGAACGCGATGAGTCGAGTGTTTACAAACAGACGCGCAAGGTTAAACGGATGCGGGCGCGCGACCGCGGTTTCCGCGAGCCAAAGCAAAAGCACGATTGTCGCGGGATCGCGGATTTAATAACCCGCCCGATGATACGCGCCAACTTTTTAAATTCGTGCGCGCGCTCCTTAAGTTACGATCGATTAAAATTTATCGGTAATTTTTACGGATGGCGAATCACGTATCGATATTATAAGTATAACTGACATGGCGATTTTTATATCAGTTGTGATTATTTATAAATACTTAGCATTAATGGTGATGTTTTATGATGATTTAGCGTCGGGCATAAATATTTATATACGCGATTATCATTCGCGTAACGTTTTTTTTGCACGTTCGGGCGTAATCGACGTGAACGATCAATTAAACGCGGCCATTTCTAATATATTCGCAGTCGAGAAAACGAAACTGTTCACGTTGTGTAATGTCAGATAGTTAACAAATTTTTGAGAAAAAGAACGTAATTGTATACAAATTAACCATGAAATCCAGAACGTCGAATCGCGAGTGTTGTCGGATTACCGTCTTTCTAAACAGCAGTCGATCTGTCTCGTGTAGACTGCCAAATGAATCGCGCCCGCGAAATCGAATTCGGAAACGAATGCGACCTCGAAACCGGTCCGGACTCGGGCAGAACACGTGTCGCGTCACGCACGCCGGGTCACCGATCATAGCGCTTAGATCCTTTCGCTAATATCGCGGGGACCTTGGCACTCGAACGAAATCCGAGAGTGGTAAAACAGAAAGCCGCCCAAAACGCATCGAAACTACGCGCGGCAAGAAGTTTCGCGACCGTAGTTATGGTCCAATGCACGAAACAAAAAAGTATGCGCCACGCCCAACGCATTAGAATCGAAGGTTATTATACGGAGCGCGTTCTTAAACCATAGGTTAATATAAATTATTGTGAATAATAATAATAATAGCAAATATAATAATAAACAATATCTGCGTAAATATCACCTCTGTATATAACAATATAGTATACACTATATGTTATATGACTATTATTAAATATCAAATAATTTTTTATATATCGGCAGAAATTTAATTCTATAATTTAGTTATAATTCATTTTTATGCATAAAAGTTACTAAATTATAAAAACGCAGCTGAAAGTACTCGATACCACGTCAAACGACCGAACCCACGTCACATAACCTAAATATTATTTAAAGTCTAAAATATTTTTTTATTAAATTGTATCGTGTAATTCTTTGTTATTATTAATCGAAGTTGTTATGTTTCCATTATTCGATTAAACTCGATTCATAATTTTACACGATTTCAGTCATTTTGGAATTTAGACACGAGTACAATTACGCAACATGTGTAATTTCGCGCAACAGCATTTACAGCGGATTCAAGTTTTTGTTTGAAATACTACTTGGTATTTATTTCGTTTGTTATTGTACCACGAAAGACGCAGACGTAATGTAAACAAAGTCACCCTCGAGCGCCAACAATACAACTAAATAAACGGCCTAACACTCAAACGTTCTTTATTTCTAAATTTTATTTACTCTCCGTTCGTCGCTATCAATGTAACATCGTGTTTTCAAACCGATCGCGCATTATATTTTACTTTTTTAAGTTGCATTATGTCAGCAGACGTTACCGATGTTATCAGCAACGTTTAACGAAATATACATTTAGTAGCACGCGCGCAGCTCAGCTGATGAAATACGACTTCGCGATGAACAACTCCCGACGAACGTTTTTCGCGGCAATTCGCTTCGAGCGCGATCATTTTTCATAATTCGCGTCGACGCGGCGACCGCGTTCCGCCGAGACCCAGTTCATCGGAATTCGCTCGTTTCCACGCGCTTGTTCATTGTTTGTATATCCAAAGGTCGTCTGTTGTTGACGTTCAATTCGTGAAATCGTGCGATTGGAATTCGTCGTTCTTTTCGGCTTAGTTTTTATTGTCGTTTTTTGTTTCAGCTTTATTTTTCTTTTTTTTTTTCATTTCAACGACCAACTCGTGGATTCCATTAATATCGCATTAATAGGATCGCGCATCTATTTCGCTGGTCTTTTGTCGGGACGCAAATTCGTGTTTTCGCGAAAGAAGTCAAAAGACCGCGGCGTATTCATGCTCTCTCGCGACGGCGGGCGGGAGGGGTCGATTCAGATTTCGTCGCTTTAGAATCCGGTAGTGTTTTCTCCTGTTTACATGCGCCGCGTCCACGTTCGTGCGGACGATCTCGCGCAGCCGAGATTCCGTTAAACCGTAAAAGCGGTCGCTCGTGGAAAAATAAATACAAAACAAGAAAAAATAAGAATAAATACAAATGGAATATAAACAAAATGAATAAGGACAAAAAGTAACGCTCGAAAACCGGCGTTTTCAAAACTCTCTCTCCGTCTTTTTCGTCGCGTCTCTCTCGCCCGCATTACGCGACATGCACTCTTTCCTCGTTCCGTCCTCGTCTTTGTCGTAAATAATGCAAAGAAGAAGAAACCGACGAGATTAAAGCCGTGGGATGGGGATAAAGGAGAGGGAAAAAAAAGTAATACAAACAAGAAGAAAAAAATTACGCGCGCAGCGTAAAAGAAATCGCGAAAGCCCAATAATGTCTTGTTATGGCCTTTTTACACGAATCAAAATATTTATGAACATCGGTGCACTTGCGTCGAGAACATAAAAAACTCGGCCCGGTCAGCTTATCTTAATCGCCCGGGCGAAATTAAATTAGGTTAAGTTATCGGTCGTCGGTTAGAATCCACTCGCGCGAGCGCGCGTCCCTCTCCCCCCCCTCCCCAAACCGGGACACCCCGCGCCCGCGACGCTCCGGGCTTGAGACATCAGTTTCGCGCTGTAAAATAAATTCTCGTTAATTAAAGATATTACTTTGTAATTACCGCGCTTTTATTCGTACGGAAATCGCTTACGAGCCAATGAAACGGCACGAAACGATGCCCATAATACGGCGTAATTACTCTTGTTATTTTATTGTTAATGGCGGGATTGTGAGAACTTTATTCCCGCGGGATAATTTGTTGAAGCGGGTCGGGGGCGGGGGGGAAGAACGGTTTTCAAAGCGAATTGGCCGCGCGGCTTGATTTATCATATTGGGTCAAGCGTTTTTCGTTTACGATTCAATTATCCCGCTTGTCAAAATTTAAATTTGCCGCCTTTTTTACGGGTCGCCCCGAACGGCGGCTTAATCACGTCCGCGCGCAAACTTTATGTAATTGGCACTTTTGATTCGTCCTTTCAACGGCCGGTATTTCAGTATGCGCCGGGGTTCGTAATGGTGGGGCGTTTTTTACGTGGAGGGGGGGGTGATTGAAGTCCGTTAATTTTTTATTTTTCTTCTTTCTGATTGGGTTCGGTCACATAATGCGCTTTAATCGACGACCAATGGAAAGGAGTAATTTTGAGACGTTCGGACATAAGTCTTTCGAAATCGCGACTGTTATGACATCTATCGGCCATAACTGTCCCGCGAGATGTTTTACGCCGATAAACGCGATGTATTAATTAACATTAATTCGGGTATTAAACGGAATTACCGTTGTTATTATGATTGTTGGCGTTGTTTGTAATCGTGTTTATAATTATGCACATGCGCGCACGACTTTATGGTTACAATAATTTAATTCATTGAAGTTGAAACGGCTTTGTAATAAACGTTTGCTTTTTGTTGGCATCGCATCCGGTAAGAAATTATGGGAAAGTACGTTTTGGTGCATTATAAATAACCGCGGCTTGCGTAACGCGTTCTAACGAGATCAGAGAATCGATTTGTGCTTAAAATATTTAATTATTGCCGCGCGGCTCGATGGTAAAAGTACAAAAGTCGAGGAAGTGAAATTGACGAATGCATTGGGATAGTCGACGATCAGTCATTTACGGTCAATTGGAGGCAATTAGGAAATTTGCAAACAAAAACCAAACAAAAACATTCGAAACTGGATGTTGACCTTCGTTGTTATTGTTATTTATTTGTTTGAAGAAACAGAAAGAAAAAGGTCGCGAAGAAAAACAAAAAGGTTTGTTTGTTTACATGCGGGTCTTAGGAAAGAGCGTCGACTTTGACCACGACTAATGACGTAATTTCCGTTGCTGGACGGCGACAATGTGTCGACTTTTGGGAAATTAACAATATATAATGTATCAGAAGTTTCCAACGTTTATTTTCACACGAACATACATAGTTCGTTCTAAATCAATTATTACTTAAATAATTGGTTTTTTATTTCCTATATATAATTTCTCGTGTTTGTTTATTACTTTTTTATATGGAAATCAACGTTGAAAACTTCTGATACGTAAAATATAATATTTTTAAATTTCAAAATTGGGTAAATGAAAATAGTAAATGTCTTTAGCGTGTTTAATTTTTTTAATTATTGTATTCAATCAAACAATCTATATTTTAATTTAGATCAATTTAGATAAATTTATTTTGTTATTATTATTAAACTGAAATTAAATTCAGAAACGAATTTCTGTTTTGATTTAATTCGGTTTATTTAATTGTTATGAATTTCTTGGAATTACTTGAATTAATGATCGCAAAGGAAAACCAGAAGGAAATGAAATAAATAAACATTAATGAATGTTTATTTACATGCACCGAGCGCGCCGATCTCGGTCGCGTCTAATGACTTAATGTCCATCTCCGCGCGCGGGCATAATTTCGGCTTCATTCGGTTCATTTGGCGCGATCAATTTTCGTGTTACTTATTGCGCCGTTAAAACATTCGCGTTACATTAAAAGCCATAATTATTCATAATTGAGCCATTTCGGCGCAGAATCAGCCGATCGCATGCCAAACACGTAGCGACTGTCCGATGAAGAAGTTTAATATCAGGCGTTACCGGAACAATCTCGAGCGCTACTTTCGTGCACATTTTGTCGCGAAATTATTGACAGAGTTAATGCGAAATTAAAGTGAAAACGACGGCGTTGTCCGCGCGACTACGGACGGATGTTATTTCGTCGATGTATAATTAATTTTAATAAATTCGTTCGGGGTAAACGACGGCGCGCGCAATTTTTTTACGAAATTAAAAGCCGAAAAGAAAAGCCGACCTGCAATTTCAGGGACAAAGAAAACCGATAATTATAAATAATGCCGGTGAAAAAATAATACTTGCAGTTTTTTTATTGTTAGGCGTTGTACAATTATTCTTTTGCTATTGTTTGAAATTATTGTTATTGTATGCATTTTATTTTCTATAAATATAATTTTCGATAAATATAAAGACGCGGGAAAAAATTATTAGATAATTTAATGTTACCGGAAGTTCAATTATTAAAAATACATCACTCAATACATCAAATCGTACAAACAAACTGAAAATTCATCAATGTTTACTTTAAAGGACAGTTATTTCTAGTTAAAATTTTGTTTTGTGCATGAAACGTAAATATTTCGGGTAAATAATGAGAATTATCTTTAAATAGCTACTAACAAAACCGAAATGGATTGAGAAACCGCAAAATAAATTGTTTTGCTCATTAGATACATATACAAATGTGACCTTCGATAAAAAATTGGACGAAATAATCATTGTATTTCTAATGATTCATAATCCGCATGTAATCACGTTTAATAGTTTCAATTGAAAAGTACTTTTCTCGCATTGTTAATGACACGTCCATTTCGAAGCAGACAATTCTAACGCTCCGTTTTTTCGAGCGTCGCGTCAATGCATTTCGCGCTAAGGTCACCGTGACGTTGTTACTCGGAAAATGAAAACAAATACCTTATATAGTACGACTAATCATTTTATGTTTACTGATTACAGTAATGCTGTCTTGTGTTAATTCTGGTTACGGCGGTATTGTTATGATAAAGTTTGTTTTTTTTTAATGATAAATAATATAATAACTGGAAAATGTATAAAAGTATTTAGTAGATAGTTTTGAAATATTATGAATTTATTCTTATTGTTTCATAAATAATTAAAAATATGTATTCAAATAATAATAACAATAATAATAATAATAATAATAATAATAATGATATTGATGATAATGTAATACAATTATTTTTTTTATTTTATATCCTGCAAATCCATACGTTTTTAGAGAAATTTCTTTTCGGATTTCACAGTCGGACGTTATTGACCATAAATAAACGACCACTGACGACTTCAATGCATCCATTCACTTCCTCAATTTTTGTGCTTTTACTTATCTTTTGAAAAAAATATCATAATAATAAATATACGTAGACCATTAATTTACATTATGTAATAAATTCTATTATAACAAAAAAAAGAGCTGAAACATTAAATAGAAAATATTGTAATTCAACTGTTCGAATAAGACTTAATATTAATTACTGCAAATTATCGAAAACAAATATTTAATGGAATACTAAAGATAGTAAGTTTTAAATGTTGGATATGTAACTGAAAATGTAGTATGTCAAAATGAATGAATATACAATTTTTTAAAAAGTTATTTAATAACATCGCACAAGAACTTGTGCGATGTAAAGATTTCAAATTATTAATGTAACAAAACATTTCTAAGTAAATTAAATACCTATAACATAAAAAGTATATCATTTATTTATAAAAATTCCAATATAAAATATCGGTATTAAAATAGAGTAAACTGAATAATAAAAGAAGATATAATTAATGTATATTTCAAGTACTAATAATGTATATATAATGTATATATATATAATGAATATAAGATTCCCAAAAGACAGATTTGCCAACCTGCAAATGTACATCTCTAGTTATAATAAATATAAATATACTTTTGTAGGTCGAGAAAATTGTTTTTTGGGAATCTCGATATTATAACAA
>JABFQC010005890.1:0-11230 GCA_022817085.1 Psilanteris sp. ZL-2020 | reverse complement strand
CAACCAAAAAATACGGTAACCAAAAAGACGACAAAACAACCTGCAAAGACGCGGGCGGGCCTAACAAGGTTTAAAGTGCACGAAAAAAGACAAAAACCCGGAGATTGAAAATCAATCGGAAAGGCAATGAAAGCGGACCCCCTCACCTTTCTCCCGCTGCCACGGGATAGTCGCGTCCTTTTACCCCCCCCCCCTCCCACTTTCGATCCGATCGACGATAGGCGGCTTTCTTTGGCGCGCGTCGCGACATTTGCTTCGCGAGGATATCTTGCGAAAGAAAGGTCCGGGAGAGGTTGAAGGCGATTAAGTGCGCGGGTTGACGCGGTGGGGTTGGGGGGAGGGGGGGGATTTTGCCGGCGTAAAAAGTTGTGGAAA
Organism: Psilanteris sp. ZL-2020; assembly: GCA_022817085.1. Classification (NCBI taxonomy): domain Eukaryota; kingdom Metazoa; phylum Arthropoda; class Insecta; order Hymenoptera; family Scelionidae; genus Psilanteris; species Psilanteris sp. ZL-2020. The sequence goes on along the minus strand of JABFQC010005890.1, from coordinate 10,855 downwards.
GGGACGACCGCGCTCGGAGCAAACCACGACGAAGCGACGCAAGAAGCGCAGCGTTGAAAGTTCAACGGTCGACCAAGGTTTGCTGTGCATTCGCGGCCAGATGCCACTGACCCATTAATACATATAAAGCGCGTTGCACAGTGCACTCGAAACTCCGCCGAGAGATTCCGATATCGCCGCGCGCTGCCGCATTAATCTCGCATTTGTCTTCGTCGTTCAATGATTATTCGCTTTGTTTACCGCGTCCACGGACTATCTTATATAACGTATCGCGTTGATATAATTGACACGTTTTCATCGGTCCGACATGGCGGCACCTGGTTTTGTCGTGGTTTCGTCACCAGATGGCATGACTCGCGCTTCTCGCGAACGAAAATAAAGTTGCGAAGGGTAATAAAATGGCCTTCGTATGTTGGAGAATTTGAAAGAAAAAGAGACGGATAATGATTGGGGGAATTGAAATTTTATATATATATATATGTGATATTGGAGAACGCTTTTTGGAGAACGAACCGTCCATGAAATCCGCGACGCTGTCGAACTCTGATTACTCCACGTTGAACCACCAGATGGCCGCTCGTCAACGTAATAAGTATTTTTCTTAAGAAGCTTAACACAAATATTAATGACGGGTTATCGAGGCATCTGCTTTTTCCAAACAGTTGGTCCGCGTAATTGATATTTTCGCGTCGAAAACGCTGCCAAACTGTCAAACAACCGCGAGTCGGCGCGGCGGTTGGCGCGGTTTTCGTCAAATTCCAAACGTTTTGCGCGTTTTTGAATGCGATTTGGCCGCATTATCGCGGCGCAAATTTGTTCGAGCGGACGCGAATGAAATGAGGGGCGCAATGCGACTCGGCAAATGTCGCGCCATTAACACCTGGCGCGCGGCTAATTGCCGACGGAATATTGGGGCATTTGGGTGCAACGCGTGCCCCTATTATGAGCCGGGTTTCAAATTCTGTTGACCTCATTATTGCAACACGTGCACGCGAAACCTTATTCACAGAGGTGCATATAATTACAAGCCCGATTACTGAAATTAAAAAAACAAACTCGCGAAGTCGGCTTTGACACCCTTCCGAATACGATTGCGAATTTAAGACTCGTTGTAATATATATACATATATATTAATAAGAAATACGAACGATTACGGTAATAAATATTTATGCGTCGAACCGATACGATCGGCCGATCTCGATCTTGGGAATTACGTTAAAAGAACGCTCATTTGCGCCAGGTTGCGTGCAAAACAATTGAAAGCACCAGATAACTTCGACATCAAAACGAGTTGTAACTGTTATCACTTTTAAATTACATCATGTAAAAAACACATTATCATTAATTGCACACGAATGCAGTTTTCCATTCCGAATGATAAAAAAACCGAATTCTAAATGGAGACTTTCTTTAACGAGTTTCCAGTTCTGTTTCTTATCCCACCAATAAATCGAGTTGAAATTTAAAAGTATTTTGAACCTGAAAATTGGATTTAAATTTGTTAGAGCAGTTTTACTGAAGTAATATTTAGATTTATTTAAACATCCGAATTTTTAAAATTTCCCGTTTAGGTTTGTGATTGAAAACCGGCTCAAGTAAATTGAAAAATATAAAAAGAATGAAAATAAAAGGTTAAAATATAATACGTAAATAGAATATCATATATTTTAATAAAACGTACAAAAAAGTCTGTTATAATGTTGAGATTAATATGTTTAAACAAATTTACTTAACTAATACATTAAATGATATAAATTAATATAACAATATTAAAATAAAGTACATGGAGAGAAAGAAATAGCAATATGTATTATTACGGGAATATTAAATTTCAAAAAACTGAATATTAATTGGCAGTATGCTGTCAGATTGTAAAATTTGGATAAACTGGTTTACGTATTTTTTACTAATAAGAACAATTTAAGGTTAAAGCTTGACAATAATAATAATAAAGTAATAATTCACTTTGGTTAATTTTTCAATAAATCACATTATAGCACTTTTGAATATATATTGTATAATTCAATTAAGATATATTATATTTATAAATATATCTTTTTTCATCAACTTTTTGTTAACTTCGTTTTAAGTTAGAATGTTAAAACTTGACAATCAATTTTGATAAATTTTAATAAGCACATGTACTACCTTTGATGAATTGAATAAGAAAAACGACGATGTTAAATTTGAGTACACCGATTGTTAAATATATTTGATTAATAAACTACGAATTTTTGACGTAGTATTACAAATATAATACCAAATTAGTCAACTTTTTATACAAATTGCTACATTTTTCTCTCAGTATAGTTTTTCTTTCAGTTTCACTTTAGAGTTCAAAGTATCGAACAGAAGTTGTTTTCAATTCCATGAAACCTCACCGAAAAATTTGAGACATTTCCACCTTCAAAGTTCGGTCTAAATTTCAACTTTGGGAATCTCTGTGAATGAAATGGTGATTCACAATCGAAATGTCTAAAGAAATTCGACAAGCAATCGAAATTCAAGATCCTGCGTCTCTTATTCCATTTCTCCCTGCACTTTTGTCGCTGTAATTAATATCGAAACCAAAATAACCCGGCAATTTTGAGGCACGCATCAGCCGAGCGTGCGAACGCGCTAACAAGAGTCGTATTCAAATCGGCCGCGACCTTGATTGTTCGAGCTAATAATCGTCGGAATCCGCGGCGTACGAGAAAAATAATTTGACTCGCCATTAATCCCACGCCTTTCCGGCTCGGGGGACAAATTTAAAGACATGGGAAAATCGCCACTTGCACGTCTAGCTCTCGGGTCCGTTGACACCGTAAGACGCAATTAAAATCATTAGTCTGTCAGGAAGCGTGCAGAATGGGATGCGACGGGAAGTTGTTGGATACCGGAAGTTTGTCATCTGCGGCGACCGTCCGCTGAAGGACCTGCGCGAGGAAATACAGAAGACGTTAATTCGCAACCCCGAGTTGAACTTGCGGCGCATGTTTCGACGAAATCTACGCGCGGGATTTCGCTTTTCCATTGATTTTCCACGGTCGTTTATTACGGCACAGATAATCGACGGTAAAAATGGCAAATTAATTATGAATAATTAAATAACGAAAATAAATTTTCTCTAACCTAACTCGGATGATATGTCAAAATCAATTATATACAAATATCTTAGTGTAAGACATTAAGAATACCTTATTTTCCATGAAAGCGTCTCATTTTAAGACACTCGTTTTAGTAGTGAATTTACTTCCAGCAAAACGTGTCTTAAATGTGACTGTTTTAAGACACTAAGTGTCTTATTTTAGTTACCAGTTGTTTTAATTAAAATATTGTGCATTAGATTAAGACACCTTAGATTAAGGTGTCTTTATCAAGTCGCTTTGTGTCTTAAATAAGATGCATACACTGCTAAAAAAAAATGTCTTAAATTTCACTGTTTTAAGACATTAAGTATCTTATTTTAGTTACCAGTTGTCTTAATTCAAAATATTGTGCATTAGATTAAGACACCTAGATGTCTTGATTAAGTCGCGTTGTGTCTCAAATAAGACACGTGTGATATATATATATTTTTAGCAGTCTTGGTCTCATCTATTTGAGTTTCATTTTTCCAAAGTGCATCTCAATTCATTATTTAATCGACTAACAATTAACAAATACGCGAATTAATTGACGATACACGCGGCAACACTGTAAACACTGACGTTACAAAGATGTCTTATTTGAAGACATTCTTGTAGAAAAAATAGTATAAGCATCTTATTATTAAATACTATTTATGCCTATTGCATGAAAATGTCTCGATTTAAGACACTTGTTTTAGTAGTGAACGTGTACAAAAACGGCCATCGGTTGACGCGAAGGGATAAGGCCGATCGAACGCGCGCCAGGAGCGCCAATTACCGCACCTTCGACGGGGAAGATCGGACCAAGACGAACAAAAACAAATAAGTGTTACTATTTGAAGCAGACGATCCACGCCCGGATAATTACGCAATATTCGGAGACACAAAAGTTCGGGCTGATTTTGACGAATGCGCGACATTAAGCTGATTTATTTGGCGCGCGGGGGGCGCGGGGGTGGGTGGCGGACGGAATCGTACTTTTTTTTTCGAGAGAAAAAATCTTTAGGCGTCAAAACGAGAGCCGCGCGTTGCGTTCGGCTGAGCGTACCCTCGTGCCTGGTCCCTGCCCTTCGAGTCTGTCTCTCATTCAAGGTCCGCGTTGAGGGTGCATCGCACGATTTTGAGCACTCGGGGTTGCCATGACGACCGCCACTAAACTACCCTTGCAACGCCCACAGAAGCAGCTCCGTACTTTCTTGCCAATAACTCGAACTAGATCGCGCCAAATATCTGTGCAAAGCGACGTTACAAACGTCAGTCCGCGTTTGTCACCCTATATTTTTCTGCTCACTAAATTACGGACCAATATATATCCCTGCGAGTCCTTGCCATCCAGGAGAGAGAATTTAGGATGCTTTAAAAATTAAGGGCTCGCGGGAGAGTGTTTTAAAAGAACAAATATTTGTGCCTTTAGCGTAATATATCGCCGGAGGTGTTTTATTTGTATCATTTTTTGGTTTTTGTTTTTTTTTAAGGACGAAAATTTGAATAAATAATTTCAAACAATTTTGTAGCATCAATGCGAAGTTTAGATTTTGGTTTACTATTTTATTACTCAGAAACGTCCACACTGAAAGAAATAATCCTGCAAACTTTACCGGACAATATTGTAAACATTGGATAAAGAAAAAAAAATGTAAATAAATACCTGAAAATATTATTATTTTTATCAGATTGTATGGTAATTTTTATCAAATTTATTGAAGTTTTAACCATAACTTATCATATTTGTTTACATTTTTTTTCCTTTATCCCATGTTTACAATATAGTATATGGTAAAATTTGCAGGATTATTTCTTTCGATGTACACTGAAAAAAAAATGTTTAACAATTTACTATATAATATAGCAAAAGTAGACGATATGTGAAAAAATACAAGACAAATTACTTTATAATGTAGTAAAATTAGCAGTGCACATAATAATATATTCAAGTTTATGTAGAAGATTTTAATATATATAATGTAGTAATTTTTTGTTTTCATGTATGGTCTGCTTTTGATATATTATATAGCAAATTGGTAAATTTTTTTTTTCTCAGTGCGATATAGAATTATGTTATTTAAAGACGCTTTCGTAAAAAAGATATAAGAGTCTTAATCTTAATCATCATTTCAGTTTTTATCTTCAAAATGTCTAGATTAGAAACATTAGTTTCAGTATCGCCGAATACCGCAGAAAATGAATAACAGTTGTTGAATTTATTTTAATTAGTTTGACTGGTAAAATTTTACGGACTAAATTGATTTGAAATTGGCGTTACATTTATTTTCCGTTGATGTTACCTGAACGTAAAACATGTATATAAATGGATGAAGTATTGAAAATGATTGTAATTTTAAAGTAATTATATATTAAACAAGCGCACGCCTGTTGTGTCACAATATCTGTACAAATTATGGTTATTATTTTCAAAATGCAGTTCATGCGGTATGAGAAAAAATGGCGTGTGAATGCCAACCGTTTACAATTAATGAATATATATAAAATAAAAACAAAAATTTAAATCAAAGCGAACATTAATCGATCCTTTTTTTTCGTGCGGATTTTAGAAGATTTATTCTTTGTTAGGTTTGTCATTCAGTAACTAATACGATAAAACTTGTCAGCACATCGTAATAAAATGGCTCATAATAAAATATATACATTACACGAGACCATCAGAAAATCGATTATGATAATCGAGGCATAAATTGGCGCTCGTTCGTAATGTCACTCGAAAAAGTACAAACGATTTCTTTTGTATTATTTAGAAAGTTTTATTACATTACCGAATATATATATTTACAATCATTTCATATAAAATAATAATCAAACGACACGAGGATATAAAATGTATAAAAAACAGCCAATCTATTCGTTTTAATATAAATCATAGTAAAAAAGAAGAAAAAAATATTCTCCCGTCAATACATATAAATCCACATCGGAGGATTACATTACTTGTAACTCGATTGCTCGAACTCTTATATATTATTTCCCTCATCTGCATACTAATATGAATATAATAATAATAATTTAGAAATCCCACTATTTTCCGTATCAAATATACTCAGAAAAATTAACTTTGACAAAGCTTTTATAAAACTAATTTGGTGTCATTAAAATGAAAATCTTAAATTTACTATTTTTTAGTGTAAAAACTAAAATGTTTCACTTAGAAATTTGCTCCTTTTTTATATACAATGCTATTTAAAACAGTAATTTTTACATTTTTACTTTAATGTGTTCAAATTAATGTCCTAAATAGCAATTTTGATTATTATTATTATCTTTATTTTACAGACTTCGTGTCCAATTACATAAATAGAAAATTGATAAAGTATCATAATCTGTAGTTATACAATATACTGTAATTAACTCAATCTCGATTCGTATAAACCGTTCCCTCGATCTTAGTTATCAATTAAATTTTCCAAACCCCGAAAAAACGTCTCAAACGCGAGCAATAATCCGGCCGATTCGAGTCGAAATCCCCGCGCACGTCATGTGGCACCCGCGCGACAGTGAAAACAAAAGCCGCGGCGCGCAAAAATACATTTTCGGTTTCGCGCGCGCGCAAACTTCTCTACTCTAACTATAGCGCCGAAGCCCGTAGCCTTTCAGCGACGGCGTCTGAGCGCGACGCCGAAAGTTATTGACATTGCAGTCTCGCGAGCGCGCGAGCGCGCCTAAACATAGCCTCTCATTAACGCGAGCGCGACAGCCCTGACAATGGCATCGGATAAACAAGACGAGGGCGCGCGCGCTTTGGTTCACGATCAAGGTCTTTCGGGTTGCATGCGCGGCGCTGCACTTGAAGCGAATTGCATGGGGAGACGCGCGTAGCCGCGGAACCCTCACGAAAGCTGCACGTCGCGAGGCGCAGCGCGGGGTTTGAAGGTCCGAGGGCACCGCGCCACGCGTGTAGTAGGTGTAGCTATAGCAACGCAACGGATGCCGCGCAATCGATAAAATGCAACATTGAGACTCACGACTGACATTAACCGTCGCGCGTTTATGCCCGTTGCCACCGTCCCGCGCGCGGTGTCAAAGGTCAAAAACGAGAACGACACTCGACGATACGCCGATCGGTTTTTTTTTGGTTATTCTTTCGCACTCTCGGTGAAAACGGTTTGCCGGACCGAGTGCCGATTTGCGATTTATGCGTAGAGTTTTTTATAGGGTCGGGGAGAGGGGGGAGGGGCGCGTTAGAAAATGTCCTGGGGGGTCGAAGGGACGCGAGTCCGAGCGAAGGGAGTGTTTGGAGTTTAAATTGAATGTGTTGTTGAAAAAATGATAGATCGCGGGAATTGATGGACGGTCGAGCGACTGCGAGTGGGCTTTCACGGAGTTAAGCAAAGTTAGTGGAGTTGTTGTGGGTAGGTGTGAGGGAAGAAATGCGGTGGGGTAGATTACGAGAAAAGTATATATAAAATAATATATATATAGAAAAAAAAGTATCATATCACTGGGTTTTTTAAACCTATGTTTTAAAAAGATTCATAAGTATTGTAATAAGACAAATGGTGTCTTAATAGATCATTTGTGTCTTAATAAAGGTAATCATCGCTATTTTGAATTAAGATAATTGTATGGTACGCTTTTGTGTAGTGTAATTGTGGAAATAAGAGATTTTGTTTATATATTTTGAGGAGGATATTACATGAAGGGGAAAAGTACTTTATTTTTTCTTTAAGATGGAAATGTAATATATTTGATTGAACTGTGACAATGTTAATTTTTACTTTTTAGATGTGGGGAGAAAAGCTGAACATTACTTTCACGTGTGACAAAACACAATATTTAGACTTAAAATTCTATAAAGAAACTGTATATGGTAATTTTATTAAAAATTAAATTTCCTCTGCAATATTATAATTTAAATTTTCATGGAGAATACATATATACAACGATTTTCTATATATAATATACTAGTATATATTTATATAGTACACGCACAGAAATATTTTGTAGAGACAACAGTTTTGTTGTTATTCAACTAAAAATTCGATCATTTTGTCATATTGTTGATGTTTTTTATTTGAATCAACACACTAATTTTGTAACAACATAAGAAACGCTCCAGTAAAAGTGTAAATATTTACGAAATATTTTATTCAACTCATATACTTCAGATAAATTGACAAAATAATTTCATTTCAAATTCAACTATATTATTTCTGTGCGTGCATACTGTTAATAAATAAACCACACAAATACTACAATCAATCAAATAATACTGTCGAATTATCAAATCCTCGTGTTATTATTATCAAAAGCCAGCCTAAGAACGCAAAACCGACAAATCCATCACGAGCGCAATTGACACCGATCGTTGCCCGCGTCCACAACAAACTTTGCCCTTCGCATCATTATGTTTACAAACTCCTATAAGAAAACCGAAATAACGACCCGACAATCCGAGAGCGGGAAAACTCGAACGCGACGAACAAATTACCATCAAAAGCAAGCAATGCCGCCCATCATCGTCGTTTTTCAAAGTCCGTGCGAAGTTCGCTGCCGAAACATATGCCGCCCATCCTTGCTCGGGCAAACAGATGGCGACACGTGCTCGCGCAAAATACCAGGCCATTTTGACCTTGGGGGTTTCGTCTTACCCCATCGTGTCCTTTGAAAGCGAAACTTTCACAAAGGACGAATATAATCAGAGTCGTCCGATACTTCTGTCGCTTAATCGGCGAAAGCTCTCGAGCACCTAATTATGCAATACCTAGTTGGATTTGTAATCAAGCGACTGCGTCGTGTGTAACAAAGCGTTCCTTCACACCTGTTGCCACGCTCCAGACAAAGACCCCGAGACGCGCTCAGTACCACACAAGATGGCAGCGAACAAAGCGTCATCGCGATCGAATTAGTTTCGTCTTTGTTTCGAAAGCGAAACCGTCCGTAGGGGAGAGTCGCCCTCGGCTCTTAATCTCAAGGCCGAGGGTTTCTCCGGGGGATAAACGGCGCGATCAAGTTTATTCGAATGTTCGCGACTAGCGCGAATCTCGACGACGTAAACGGGACGACGAAAACCGTCCAAATAAGTGTGGTATTCGCGTGGCCGAATTCGAGCCCCGAATCCACAACGGATGCGCTCAAATCGTGTGGCTTCGAAACGAAAGACGCGGCGAATCGATAGACGACAAAGTGCTTCCGCGCGATAACCACTTTTCTCGATTTATTTTCATATTCGGTCGCGGCTTCCTTTTCCAGTCGATTCAGTTCGAATCACGCGAGTGTTATTCCGTAGAGATTTTGACGTTAATTTATTATGTATATTTGTTATATATAATAACGTAATCATATAATCGTTCAATGATATATATTTTTTATATATAATGTAATATAATATATTCAGAAAATAAATATAATATTTATATAATAGTATTAAATACAATATAATATTTAAGCATAACCTAATAATCCTATCACCGAGAAAAAAACGTAGTACAATTTACCAAATTATCTGTTAATATCGGAAAGTATAATAAAATGTGTAAATTTTTTGCACATACGAACAACATTTTATTTCTTATTACGAGTCTGGTAAAAAATACAAGTATATATATAAAAATTAAAAGATATATATAATATTTGTTCCTATAAGTATAAGAAAATTATACAGATTCTATTCCATACTCTGACATTAACAGATAATCTGTTAAATTCTACTGTTTTGTTTCCCAGTTTATTTATATACAAAACTCGTTGCGTCCTTGTCTCGCGTTGCAAACCCAACGCGTCGGAAAAACGTCGGTGCGAAATCTCGATCCGACGGGCGATTTGCGCCGCAATAAGAATTTGCACGACGAGAGGAGTTTTCCAACCCGGAAGCGAAATCCTGCGGGGATACCGGGATTCCGGGAATGGTTGCGCGGGACAAGGTCGCGGTTTCCGTGGCAACGGCAATGGCACGTGCTCCGCAAACTTCCTGGTATAGAGTGAGTCGCGAACTCTGATAGCGCACTGTGAGCTCGGTCGCAAGGTTACTGTCACGAACCTGCCGAAAATCACCCGACGCGCTCGCACCCCGTCCAAAAATCATTCGTCGCAACAGGTTGACGGGCAACGAGCAAATTCGCCTTCGAACTGGCTGACGCGATAAGCGCGAATAACGATGATCGATCGGGGATTATAGCGAGGTCTTTCCCTAATCGCACTCGATTCATCTCGCGGTCGAAGCACAGCGGCGCGCGATATTGTCCACGTGACTCGATCAACCTGCGAGTTGGTCCAAATAAGTAACGACGAGGTGGTCCAACGCCGTCGTTCTGGGTGTTTATTTGACGACGACGTTGATTGGATTTTATTTTCACAAATCAAATTAACGTGCTTTAAAGAGTCGAGTTTAGTTCCCTAGGGATGGAAATGGGGAAATATTACGGAATTATTGGCATAAAAAATGTTTGCATTATAGATTGTTAATTGTTACGCATTAGGGTTGTAAATGTACGAAAACATTTTTAATAAAATTATATACGACGGATAATTTAGAATAAATTTGTTCCATATGTACAGGGGGAAAAATAATGATATAAATTCAAAGAAAAATGACCTTGTTGACTAAACGATTGATTCAAAACAGAAACATTGTAAAATTAATAGGAAGAATTTGTTTGAATGAAAACAATCGAATTCTAAGCAAAAATAGCCGTGTTTATAAGCATGTTATGCCTAAAACCGTATACACACACCTCGATATATATCCAACGTCTTTTGACTATTTTAAAACTAAATCATTTTCATATAAATT
>JABFQC010005888.1:0-11232 GCA_022817085.1 Psilanteris sp. ZL-2020 | reverse complement strand
GTCCCATACTGTTCATATTGTATATCAATGATTTAAAACAACATCTTGGCGAGCATTGCGATGTCAGAATGTTTGCTGATGACACAATGCTGTATGTCATCGAGAAGAATATGAACAGGATGGATCAAAAATTAAACACAGTAATGGATCAATTAAAAAATTGGATGAGCAAAAACAGCATGTTTTTGAACGTTAAAAAGACGTTTTATTTTTGGACGAATGTTTAAAGTTCAAAAAACATGTTGCATATGTGGTGGGAAAAGTGGGATGTAAATTTTCTTACAACAGGGTCTTTTAAACAGGATTGGCAGGTATGTCGGACCATGTACGAGAGACCTAATTTACAAGACTATGATAGCGCCACATATGGAATACTGCTTAACAATATTCCTGTATGCCAATGAGGAAGAAATTGAGAAATTACAATTGTTACAGAATAGAGCAATGAGGAGAATATTACACTGTGATATATATAGATCAACACGAGATATGAGACGTGTTTTAAATTATTTAACTATTGACGAGCGAATAAAGCGAAATGTAATGATTTTATTTTTTAAAATGAAAACAAATGACATAGCCCGAGAAATGTGCAATCGAGTTCAACATGTAGGTGAGCGGACAGGTAGAGTTACTAGACAGAGCAATTATATTGCTCTACCATTTAAACGAACCCTGTCAGCTCAAAATAGCCTATTTTATAAAGGTTTTAAACCTTTTAACCAACCCGATGATACAAAAACCACAAGAAATCTGAACATTTTTAAAAGACGACTTAGAGAGTATTTTGGAGAGTAATTTTAAACATATTTGATTTATTTATTTATTATCTATATAATTTACTATTTATTATTTATTTAATTTGTTTATTTATTATGTATTTTTGAAATGTCTCTTGAATGTATCTAAGTTTGTCTTTAAATGTTCATTATTTATTTGAATGTATTATTTATTTATTATTTATTAAATATTTATTAGATATTATTATCGCTGTATGTGAAGTGTGCATATGTGTTTGATATTTATTTATTTGTTTATTTATTTATACGAATTTATATATTTAAAAATGTATTAATTAATGAAAATGATATTAACGCTTACACTCACAACAAGAAACATTAAATTTATTATATAAATTGTTTTATTTTTAAAATTTTTACTGTAAACACGCTATTTTTGTAAAAATGAACTAGCTGTGAAAGCTAAATAAACGATTTCTCTCTCTGTCTCTTGCACGCACTCCGACATAGCTGCATACGTCGGAAAGCAGCTACGCGCAATACATCTATTGCGCGTCCGAACGGTCCTTGCTGAGGAACTCTAGCCGAGCGAGACTATACGCGTTGGTTACGCGTAAAGCGTAATGTGGCGCCCAACGAACACGAATTTATAGCTCACCGAGGAGCTATTATAAACTCGACATTGCTTTCGGCGCCCGGCGATAACGCGGTGCCGGCGCGAGTTTGATCGCTTGGCTCCATCTCGAGTACCGTGTTACAATATATATGTTTAATTTATATAATATTTATTTAAGTTTCTTATTCTAATTTTAAAATTTGAGTCTAATTTCTTAATATTATTATTTTTCCCTTTATAATTGACTAGTGAATAGTGGAGAGACGCTATCTTATAAAGTTATTTTTGTTTTTATATCGAGAACATATTTCAAAAAGGTTACTTAAATTGAACTTACATTAAATTTGTCTAAAGTACATTATGACAGTTTTATAATATTTGAAACATCTTTCGAGAAATCATTGTTTATGAGTATTTATATGTAAAGGAGATTGTCTCTTTTATTTAACAAGAAAATTATTAAGTGGTGAAATAAATGCAATTAATTCAAACCTCCTTAATTTCAAATTCAGTGAGAAACTGAATGTATTCTTGGATATATAAAGTCTATTACTTTATTGTTAGATTATTGTTCAAGATATAATATTGAAGAGTTTCAAAATGGTGTCTTGCACCTAAATAGATATAAAAACATGGTGACCACGACGTGATTAGTAAAATTTGTGATTACTGTGAAATTGTTATATAATTTATTGATGTTGTAATAGAGTTTGAACTTTGAATATTTGAGCACAGTGAGAAAATTTAAAAGTATAAAACTAAACTTCTAAAATAAAGTTCGCCAAAAAATGATTTATACATTAAACTGAAAAGAAAGTATTTTGATTTGTTCAACTATAAAATTTTGAAAATTTTGTTTGATGGAAATTCAAAAATAGAGAATTTTGAATTGGAAAGGTTGAGAACATTTGATATTGAAATTGAGAAGAGCAGCGCTAGACGGTCTCCCAGCTGAACTGGATGGATACACTTGAAACTCAGAATTACAATGATTTGAAACAGCACATGAAGTTTGATTTCATCATTATTTAATGTTCATTCTATTATGAGTCATTCAATATTTATATTTATGAAATGCATTAGTAAATTATGAAATATTCACCTTATATATGATGAACATGAATTAAATAAATCCCAATCTCGATTCTGGGAAACGGAGGAAGTTTCATCCATTACACATCATTCTGAAGATGATTTGAAATGCAAAGAATCTCGTTGGATTGGAATGGGTTTAGATATGAGTCATTGCAAATTATACGGATTCTCTGATGCTTCTTCGAAAGCATATGCTTGTGTAATATATTTACGCACTATATCTGTTGATGATTCTATTGCGGTACAATTGATTACTAGTAAAACTAACGTCGCTCCCGTGAAGCAAGTAGCTATTCCTCGTTTAGAGTTATGTGCTGCAGTTCTTCTAGTAAAATAAGTTTCATTACTTATCAATTAATCAGAATTTAAATCGTTACTAGTATTTCTTTGGACTGATTCCACTATAGTTCTAGCTTATTTAAACAATCATGTGAATGGAAAACATGTTGCAAATAGAGTAGCCAACATTCACACTTTATTTCCTCATACCACTTGGAGACATGTTCCCGGAGAGAGCAATCCAGATTTAGCTTCGACAGGAGTACCACCTAATCTATTAAAACATTCTTCCTTATGGTGGCATAGACCGACTTTGCTCTCTTTTCATGAAGATAATTGGCCACAAAATTGTTTTATTGATACTCCTGATGATATGATAGAAAAAAAGTCACCTCATGTAATTCTTTTATAGATAATAAAAGTAAATGGGTGATTTTTGATAGATTTTCTTCTTGGATTTTGAGATGATCTCATAAAACAAAACATAAACCTTACTCTATTCATATTTCCGATACAGAAATTAATTTCACAGCCTACCGTATTATTCATCTATTACAATACTTTCAGTTTAAACAAGAAATCTCTGATTTGCAAATTTCATCACAATTAAATCAAATAGTTGTGTTTATAGTCTGTATCTCATGAAACATCCCAGTTTAATAAAAGCACATCACTTAGTTCGACTTCTTGTCATATATATGCATGAAAAATGTTTACACGGAAGTCTTATGTTTACACTGCAATGTTTAAGATCTCGATATTGGATTTTACATGCAAAAAAGATCATAAGAATCGTGTCTTGCACCTAAATAGATATAAAAACAACTGCCTTGGTCCTGCCAACCATAACTATTTTTATCATTAATGACTCGGACTAGCCTCACATTTTAAACACGAATTTTGGTACTGATTTGGATTCTTTTGTAATCAACTCTGCTGTCTTTTCCTGTTTGTCATTTGCCGAAATCAACAAATTTGGTGAGAATTTGAATTGTCCGTTGTTCACAGCTTTCAACAACGTTATTGCTGGTACCGGGAGAAGCACCGCTGGCCATTCTCGTCTCCCCGCGTCACCACTTGTCTACAAACTGTGCACAGTACTTCGATGCTCAGATATCGAGAGCACTCAAGTCGCCTTAACAAGATCCTCGTAATCAGTGATGCCAGATTCAGACATTGTACAATGTCGGTAAAACTTTTAGGAGATAACTTATTTTTTGGATCATTAATTAATAATTATTATTTATTAATTATTAATTAATACTATTATTATAATTAAAACAATTTTTCAATTGTTTGTTTTAATGTAAAAAATGGGAGTACAGAGAGATGATAAATCGAAATCTACTTTTCTTTAAAAGATTGTGTTTTTTTATTAAAGACCAATATATAATATTAAATAATTAATACAACAAGATATTATTGAAATAATTTATGTATTTGTATATGTTCCTAATATAATGTTTCTGTTAATATTGATATAAAGAAAAAATTCAATGATATAAGAGAATTTTATATACTAAGATGAAATGATTGTATTGCTAATAGTAATACATTATTACTTTATGTTTCTTGGAAGAAGCTTTCAAAAAATACCTCAGCAATAAAGATAAGCGAATGTGTCATTAAGGTGGTTCTGTTGCTAAAAAATTAGAAAGTATATTTTAATTTATCATCTCTTAGTATTATCATTTTTAAATCAAAAAATTAATTCTCTAACATTTCTTCCAACATTTTTACCGACATTGTAATATGCCCGTCACACAATCCAGAACTATTATTATTTTATATTATTATTATTATCCAGAACTATTTATTATTTCAATTATATTGAATGTTTGTTCTTTAATATATTTTATGATTTGAGATATATTATTGATTTATTTAATTCAAACAAGTAAACGTCATGTTCGTGATTCATTAATGATTCTTTAAATTTATTTAAAGTATGCACTAATCAACTTAGTTGATTCAACTTAATAATAGTTATTAAAATTAACAGATGTGATTAATTTTACAAATATATTTGTGACTTTATTAATCACATCAGTTTTATTTAATACTATTCTCAAATTATAATTGAATGTTTAATTTTATAGTTTATTTATTAACAATTACTACATTATTTTGATATATGCGCTCATTTTCTATACTTCAATATATCGTGTTTTTGATCAGTACAATTGTCTATACATAATCTAAACGTGTTATCTTAAGTTAATGAATATTGTAATATTCATTAATACTAATCAATTTCAATCGTTATCTATTGAAATTCAGTTTTTGACGCTTTGATAATCGAAATACAACAATATTTCGAGTCTATTAATGCTACTATGTCGGAGGTACAAGGTGCCCAATCACTTACTCTGTATAGAGCTCGTACCTTACACGATTATATACAGCACCTTCGGGATCGATGTCTTACTGTAAATAGTAAAATAAATAGGTTACTAAAGAAGAATTTGAGAGGCATTAATATTTTCGTGAAAATCAGTTCCAAGACATGGGGTACAACATGTTAGATTGTATCCATTTATTAACGCAAGCCATTGATTCCTCTCCTATTGATAAGAAGCCCAATGTGACATCCTCGAGCTCTCTGCAAGTGGTAACCGCAGGTCCGACCATTTCGATTTCTAAATTTTCGGGAACAATTACCGATTGCTCCGCTTTCTCGAATTATTTTGATACATTGATAATTCAAGATCAATCCTTTAATGATTTATAAAGACTCCATTATTTAAAATCAAGTTTGGAGGGAGAGACAGCTCGTATTGTTAAGGGAATTCCTATTGCTGAAGAAAATTTTGAAACGGCATGGTCGTTACTAAAGTCTCGGTATGACAACGCGCGCATTCTTACAATTAATATTTTTGATAATTTTCTAGCATTGCCAACTTTGATTCCTCGGAGTTCAACGGAGTTGAACTTCGAAAATTATTGGATGGCGTGCAAATGATAATACAAGCATTAAAGAATTTGAAAAGGTTAACAGATTCATGCGATTTATTAGTGTATATGGTCATGATCCGGATACTCGTAAGTCATGGGAATTATTGTGGGGAAGGTCCACAAAATTTCCATCTTGGAAGGACATCAGTTTCTTCATCGAATCTCGAGTTCTGGCCTTTGAGAACGTTAAAGCAGACAAAACAAGGAGGATTTATAGACCTCCACAAAAATCGATCGCTTTAAATTCAGTTGTAATTAATAAAGGCGAGACATAAAAAGTAAATTCTTCCTCCAGATGTCCCCTCTGTAAGAGTCATCATTTGATATATATGTATGCGAGAATTTTAAAAGTAAATCGACCTCCATTAGATGGGAAATAGCTAAACATCATAGATTGTGTTTTAATTGTTTGTCCAGCAAACACACATTAGAAATTTGTAATAGCCGAATAAAATGTAGACAATGTGGACAAAAACATCATACATTATTACATCGTACTCAAAATATAGATAATAATAACTTTTCAAATCTTAAAGGACTAAAACGTGCAGATCCCAATCCACCTCTACACACCCCAATGATATTATTATAGGTGCGAATTTGTACGTCTATGCATTATTGAAAAGTATATGAAAAGGAACTCAGAGCCAGCCTTTTGCTCAAAATACTATTTTTGAATGGATTGTGTCTGGCAATATTGAGCTATGTGTTAAACACGATTTTAACCAATCGTTTTCTAATCTCATTTGTAATGATGATTTGAACAAGACATTGACTAAGTTTTGGGAGATTGAGGAAGTCCCTTTCCCTTCTCTGCAAACTGACGAAGATTTTAAATGTGAGAAACACTTTATGAACATCACATTCTCGAGATGTTAATGGTAGCCATATATTTCCATTTAAAATCGAATTTCATCATAAACTCGGTTCATCAGTTCATCGAGCTGATAAAATGCTCTTCAGTTTAGAACGAAGGCTAGAAAAGAAACCCGATGAACAAACTTTATATAAAGAGTTCATGAGAGACTATGAAAATACTGGACATATGAGTCTCAATCTTTCTGAATCTATCCTGTTCTGAGATTCTGTTTCTCATTCATCACCCTGTATTTAAAGCTACTAGCACTACCACGAAACTTCGTGTAGTGTATAATGTATGACCTCCCACTTCAAACAATTGGTCCATTAATGATCATCAGTATGTAGGGCGTAAATTACAAATTGATTTGCCCAATCTTATCTGCAAATGGTGGACGTTGACGTTCGTCCTCTGTGTCGATATTGCACAAATGTATAGGCAAATCTGGATCCATGAAGACGATAGTAAGTTTCAGCAAATTCGTTGCCGATTCAATAAAAATGATGCTGTTCAAACCTATTAATTGAACACTGTTACTTTTGGTATGGCAAGTGCACCTTTTTTGATATTGCGATTCCTCAAACAGATTACTATAGATGAAGGTTATGTTTGCCCTCTTGCTGTCCCTATTGTACGTCAAAGCATTTATGTTGATGACTGTTTGTTTGGTGCAGATAATATTATTCTTTCACAAAATAGTCGTGATCGAGTGTTCAATCTTTTCTCTAAAGGTGGTTTCGAACTCCGGAAGTGGGCGAGCAATGAACCCACATTAATTAACAATCTTTCGACAAATAATCATGGACATGCTTTTGATCATGCCATTAATTCTGAGGATTCGGTTAAAATTCTTGGATATCTTGGAATCCTATTTTAGATTGTTTTCAGTTTAAAATTATAATTGATTCGTTCCAGCAGAACACCAAACGACAAATTCTTAGCGTCATTGCACGTTTTTATGATCTCTTGGGTTCGATCAGTCCTGCTATCATCTCTGCTAATATATTCATCCAGATTTTTTGGCAACTTAAACTTGATTGGGACACTGAAATTCCATCGGAATTACGATCACGATGGTCTAAATTTGCTTTATTTCTCCTTGAAATACGTGATATTCGTATACCTCGTTGGACCAGAAATAATTCATAGAGAAATATATGGTTTTTCCGAAGCGTCCTCTAAAGCATATGCTTCGGTAGTATATTCACGAACCATTTCTGTTGATGTTTCTATCACAGTACATTTAATTTCCAGCAAAACTTCAGTCACTCCTTTCAAGTAAGTAGCAATCCCACGCCTGAAATTATGTGCTGCTGTTTTATTACCTGAAACAATCACTAATATTATCACTCTTTCTGAATTTAAACTCATTCCAGTCTTTCTTTGGACTGATTCGGCCATCGTTATAGCATGGTTAAACAAGCAACCCAGTGAATAAAAAAACTTATTTTGCTAATCGATTTACTATCATTCGCACTCCATTTCCTAACATTTCATGGAACTTCATACAAGCTTCGTAACTGCAAACATGCATGAATCCTATTTCAGATGATTTATTTAGGAGAAAGAATATTTCTCTAAATTCAGTAGTCAACGTTGAAAATAAAATGGACATCTTTCTCCGATTCTCCTCTTCGATGATATTACTTCGGGTCTTTTCGTATATTTTTAGATGATCTCTAAAAAGTACATGGAAATTTAATTCAGTTCACATTTCTGCTACTGAATTAAATTATACTATTGATCGGATCATATTATTATTATAAGTTAGTCAATTTCCTAAAGAAGTTTCAAACCTGAAAAATGATAATTCTGTCAAAACGGATAGTTTTATCTCTGCTCTATCCCCGTTCATAGATTCGGAAGGAATCTGACGTGTTGGAGGTAGACTCAATAACTCAATAACTCAATAAAAATTTAAATTTTGATTGTAAACATCCTATATTATTAAAATCTAATCATATCGTACGACTCCTTGTGAAGTTCGTACATGAAAAATGCTTACACGGTGGACTCGCACTCACTCTACAATGTCTGAGATCTAGATATTTGATAATTCAGACTAAGAAAGTCATTCGGTCTATAATATTTCATTGCGTGAAATGCACAAGAATCAAAGCTCAGTTACATCATCAGTTAATGGATGCATCACCCAGTCATCGTGTTTAACAGCCTCCTCGTCCTTTTACCTATTGTGGCATAGATTATGCTGGGCCCTTATCAGTTAGATTTGCAAATGGACGTAGAAACAAGTCTCATTTTGCCTATATCGCTTTATTTATCTGTTTATTAGCCAAGGCGATACATTTTAAAGTTGTATCCAGCTTATCCACTTATTCCTAGCCAGGCATTCTTAGCCGAATTGAAAAACTTTGTATCATGACGCGGAAGTCCCAAACATATTTACTTCGACTAAGGTACGAATTATAAAGAAGCCTCAGAATAATCGAGAATATTCGCGAAAACATTAAAAGACAGCGAAGTAAACACATATTGTGCCACTCACAAAATTGAGTGGCATTTCAATCCTCCTTCTGTTCCTCATTTCGGAGGTATATTAGAGGCCGGTGTTAAAAACCTTAAAGCCCATCTAATACAAATTATTTCTCCGCATACTCCGACTTTTGAGAAATTAAATACTATTATTACACAAATTGAAGCCTGACTCCATGACTGAAGCACTCCAGATCACTAATCGCTATGAATGAGTCGGTCGAAGATCTCGATGTTATAACTCCGGCTCATTTTTTAATCGGAGGTTCTCTAGTTTCACTTTGCCAGAATCCCGATTCCGAAAATATTATTAGTCTTATATCTAGTTGGCAGTGAGTCCAACAATTAATTCAACAATTCTGGAAAAGATGGTCTGCAGATTACCTTCTCTCTCTGCAACATTGTTGCAAATTGAGAAAAATACACAAATCTTTTTCTGTGGGACAACTGGTACTGGTGAAACAGGAGAAAGTCCCTCCCTCTAAATGGTGTCTGAGACGTATTATTGAACTACATTCTGGTTCCGATGGTCTTACCAGGATGGAAAGCTTGCGAACTGCTTATTCAGTTCTTAAAAGACGAATTGTGAAATTCGTATCATAACCTATTCTCTCAGATCAATATATAATATTACTATTTTCTCAGTGTTTTTCATGCTCCGCATTAAGGGGCGGTATGTTCGAAAATATAATATTTAATTTGTAAAAAAAATATACAACTAAATTGTAAACAATATTTAGTATTATCTGAGAAATAGAAAATGTTCTTATACTTTTGTTCACTCAATAATTTTGCATATTATATGTATATACAGTTAAGTTTTATTTCATAAGTTTTTCTAATATATCGATGTTATGCTCGCTCTAATGTTTATACTATGCTCCCACTTCAATTGAAATTAAGATGAGTAGGGAGCCGCTTTCTCGGTAACATTATTATTTAATCGAAAAAACAGATACAGATACAAATTCGACACCGAAACTATAGGCTCGAATACGAACCGCAGCAGTTAATGCAAGTTAATTCAATTTTATTCTTTCGCGAATACGGCGAGATCTATTCTCAAAAATACGTGAAAAACAATCGCCGAGATTATTATCTTGTATTATTTGCATCACCGCCGAGATTCTTCTTGTATTATTTAAATAAAATTGTAAATTTAAGTGCCAAATCGGAAGTTTGTTTTACGTGTCCTTTTCTACACATTAAACAGTAGCTACGAGGAAAATCATTCTTGCTATTGTTAACAACATTCCAAGGAAATAATTCAAGGATAAGGCTCTACGAAAACGGCTTATGAGCACGGCCGCATAATATAATTGTGTGTACCAAATCTTATAGAAAAACGCCACTTATTTTTACTACAATCAAATAAAAAACTTAATTTAACGACTTTACGATTTGCTTCATAGCTCTCGAAATTTTAATTATCACTTGGCCACTTTTCATCAATTACACTTTCTTACTTATCGTGATTATAACTACTATGGATTTATTTTTATTTTGATTAACTGTACAGGGACATTCCCGTTAAATCTTTAAGAAATAAATAAATTATGCAATATTTATTTACATTTGGCGCACTAATATATAAAGTGATGGTAAATTTTTAAATTATATATAAAAATATTAAAATTAGATTGGGACACTCAGTTACCAGATAAATTGATAAATGAATGGGTAGCATTTTATGATCAATTAATAGAACTGAAAAACATTAAATTAGCAAGATGGTCAAAAAAGTCAAGATATGACATAGACACACAATTAATTGGATTTTATGATGCGTCAGTATTGTCTTACTCAGCTGTAGTATATTTGCGAACGATTAAAGCAAACAATGAGGTTGAAAATACAATACCTATGGCAAAAACAAAAGCAGCACCATTAAAAACAGTATCTATACCGCAATTGGGATTATGCGCGGCATCATTATTGACAAAATTGATAATGCCTATCAGAACAAACTTAAAATTTGTTGCTGATAAAGTTATATATTATTCTGATTAAAAAATTACATTAGCTTGGCTTCAAAAACATCCCTCGAATTGGACCACTAGGTCCAATCCGAATTCGACAAATAGGTCGAAGTGGCCATCGACTTTCTTATATTCAAACTAATTTACCTAGTGCAATTTGGTTGCTCGTTAAATCTAAAGAGAATCCAGCAGATTTAAATTCGAGAGGTATTAAAC
>JABFQC010005887.1:0-11233 GCA_022817085.1 Psilanteris sp. ZL-2020 | reverse complement strand
ATGCTCAAGATTTACTTACAATAAATTCTATATTTGTGTATTTTATTTTATTTATTTTTTTTGTTCATAAATACAATAAAACAAGTTAACAATATTACTCGATTATAACAAAATCAAATAAAAATGTTCTATCATACACCGAAAAAAAATTGTCTGGTTTAGTCAATTATTTTTTCTTATAAAATATAGATAATAAAAGGTAATGAAAAAAAAAAACACAACAGCCGGTCTAAATATAAAATGCGTTGACAATGAAATTTTCTAATAAGTAAATTTTAAACAAAAGTAACAAAAAGTAAAAAGTAATATGATAAAGGATTCAAATAATATTGAATTGTCAAAACAGGTTTTAACTTAAATCAATTTATTTAACCTAAAAGTGAATATTAAAATGGAAATACGCTAAACATATTAACCAGAACACATATAATTTCTGTCAAATTAATATTGAATTAGCTATTCTATGTTGGCTGAAATATTTAATTAATGTATATTATGAACAACGAACTTTAATATTAAATTATTGTATTTTTATTCTTCTATGATCTTTTTGTAACTGTTTGTACTTATTTGATGTCATTAATAATTTATATTCATATATGAAATACCATAAGTTGATTAAATTTATATTGTTAATCAATAAATAAAACTTAGTTCCGATAAAAGTAAATGAAAATAATAAATAATTAATTTTTAAGTCAAGAAATATTATATGTATTTGTTTTAAAAATAAACATTTATATATATATATATATATATATTTTTGTCAATAAGTAAATTATTATAGATATTTGCAAGTATCTGTTATATCTGTCTTATATCTGTTTTAATATAAGATATACAAAAAATCCTTTTCATATAAAGATAATAATAGTTTTATTTTGTAATCTATTGTAATCAATAATTTTAAGAAGTGTAATAATTAAATGAATAAATTAGTAATAATGTTTGTAAAGTATGTTCTTTTAAATTAAAATCATATAAACATGTATGAAATGACTTCTTAATCAAACATGTTAATAATCTTTTGAGAATTCAGAAAAAAAACAAGATTATTGAAGATTTTGAAACTCATTTCAAAATGACATTGCAAGTTATGGTGAACGTGGTTAAAATATACTTGATGTCAAAATTCATTCTTACTAAAGTAAAATATTTTTCATCTTCTGCTTATTAATATTAAACTCTGCGGTTTTGTTGAGGAATACTTCGTAAGTTTAGAACCTAAAATATCACTTTTGTGAATCTAAAAAATTTTATGAATATAGTTATTAATTTTATAAACTTATTGCTAGATGTTAAAAGATAATTATTGATTATATTTAATAAAACGTTTTAATTAAATAACGTATAACATTTATTATTTCACCATTAAAGGCTATATGAAAATTAAAATTATATATATACATTCCAAATGTCATTTAACTAATTAAATTTTAACGATTTAATTATTAAAACCTCTATAGGCAGTGGTCAAAAATGCATTAAAATTATTCCATATTTATCGTAATAAATAATAAAATCATCTTAAATATAATTGTCGAATATCAATTAAATACAAAGGAATTTTGATATTTTTTTTTGAGAGCATAAAAAAATTAAAAATCATAATAAAAAATTCTTAATAAACTATTACCAAGTAGTTTACTCTGATATATAAATATTATTTATGAAAATAAATAATTGTTTATGAAAATTATCAAATAAATCTTGGATTTCGAAATTATTTATTATTATTTAAAAACTTAAACATAAACATTTTTAATTAATTAGACTAACTTTAATGAATAATAAAACGTAATGAAAGTACGCAGCAATACTGTGATTAAAAATTAAAGTTTTTCTTCGTTTCAACGGTTAAAAAATGCGCAAATGACTTCTATTCGGAAACTAACCATGTTAATCCTGTTTCTTAGAATTCTATACCGTGACACCGTGTCGCTTAAAATTTAAGTATGCACCCTAAGAGAATTGTGTTAGTTTGAAAAAGGTATACAGAAATATTTTATTGTATATCTTCATCACACATTTGTGAAGGACAGGTTAGTGATGAAACTTTTTAAACTCAAAAAATAAAAAAATTGTTGCGTACGTAATACGTCTTGTATACATATATAGTAAATACCTAAATATTGAATTTTAGTGATTTTAGTGATTAAAAATATTTTAATGAATACTTATGAATTCTATCAATATAATGTTTAAATATAAAAATAATAATTTTTTATATTCAGACCTTATAGCTTAGCCATTTCATAACTTTAGCGATAAAAGTGAATCCCATCCCCTTACCCTCACCCTTACGACACACCCCACTAAATATATAGTAAACTATCGTTCACAATTACGATCGTGATAAAATATAAATCGGTCTCAAATTTTCTTAAATCCAATTTTTACGTGACCTATAAAATATAACAAAAATTATTCGTGATGACTAATTTATTTTATTTTACTGATTTTTAATTGAATTGAAAGAATCAAATCAATATTTATATATATTAACCTTTAAACAATTATGAATGAAATTTTATTAATATACGTTATCAAACAATATTAAAATCATTTAAGTTAGAATTAATAAATCTTAAGAAATACAAATATTATATTGCATGGTCTCTTACGTAACGAAAGACATTTATGATATACATTTTAAACTGATCTACAAATCAGTTAAATTTGTCATAGTAAAATCATCAATGTAAAAAAGTCAGCATTCTATATCACAAATAAAATGTAATAAATTTTACCAATATAGATATCGTTTAAATTAGAAAGATTGCCCCTTAATAGTGTATGAAATGAAATTTTCTATGTTTTGAAATCTATGTTTGAAATCTAACAATGAAATTTTAATATGTTTAAAATTGTATATATATTTATATATATAATATTTTTAATTTCTAAACTTTAATATCTATAATCTGAAGACTATGATATATATATTAATTATAATTTAATGCGTTAACAATATTTTTTCATATTAATAACAATTTTAATAATACTAATTATTATAATATATTGTGTATTATAATAATTTGTGATTTTAAATCATTTAAAATCCAAGACTATTATTTAATTTAAACTTATTTAAATTAATCACTTTCAGTCAGATATAAAACTTGTACTCAATTCTTATCAAAATTAGATAAATATTATATAATTTCAACCACTGATGGTTAAAAATAATCATTTCATACTAATTAATATTTTTGTATTTTGTTGTAATCTGAATAATTTTCTAGTGTATTTTATATTTATAAAGTATAATAGCTAATATATATTGAATATATGACTGTGGTTTAATATAAAGAGTTATTCCTTCTCTTACTAACTGAAATTATCTTATAAGATTCTACAATTATAATCTTATTTTAGTTTATTACATCACTGAATTTAATTTATTATTATATACGTGCAGATATACATATTATTAACATTTAATACTTATAAATAAATATCATTTTTTAATTTTCAAATGACATAAAACGACAGATTATTATTACAAGTTATTTAACTTAAATAATATTACATTTAATAATAACATTTAGTGTATTATATAACAGTCAAATATATAATTATCTTAATTTTTTAAATTTAGAATAATGCTAATTTTCAATTATAATAGTTATTATTATTTTACAATAAAATACTTATAATTTCTACTAAATTTTACTTTATGCAATAATAGTTTATTCCATTAATCAATTTTATTTAAATTAATTTTGAGTATTTTGTTATTAATCTAAGGCTTTGTATCACTGTAATATAATCTGTATGAAATACGTTATACATTCATATGAAAATAATATTCTCTATAAAAATATACTGTTGCAGAATATATTGTTTTTCCAAACTATGTTTTTAAATAATAATAATTTTATTAATAATTTAATTATATCTCCAAATATCTTCAATTAATGTACTTATTTTTCATTTTCAATTGGCTATTTTAGATACAATGAATGTTTTGATGAGCTATTCATAATATAATTTTATTTCTAGAATTTTAAAAAAAATAATGACGTTACATGTTGATGGAAAAATAAATGTTTATACAAGTTTAAAATTATCTACTTTTGATCCGTTGAACAGATATACGAAAACATAAATTTTAATAATAATTAAGAATTCTATAATAGCATATACTAAAGTGTTATTATTATTATTACACAGTTATACGCAGTAAAGTTAGCAAGTTTTCATTTATAATAAACATTAAGTTTGCTTTATAAACAAGTGAACATTTTACATAATTGTGTAAATGTTGCATGAATATTGACCAATATCAAAATTTAAAGTATTCTATAAAATCATAATATTTCATTAATAATACATAGAGCTAATATATTTGTAATGTTTTAATAAGTATTAAATCTACATTATAATTGTTTAAATCGATATATAAACAAGATTTAATGAACAAAGTTGAATTATTCATTTTTTAGATTCTTAAAATGTAATTTTATTGTAAGTTTTTTTCTTATTATTTCCCCAATCAGATATTGCATGTTACATAAATGATTTATATCAATTAAATAATATATTAATTTATGTTTGGTAATTATTTTTTCATTGAAAATTAAATTAATGTTCATTGAATATATATTAGTATTTCATTATTTCATTATTCATTATATATTAATATATATATTCATGTTTTAAATTTTATTATGACATTTTAATAAGTGAAAAATATTGATAAAAGTATAAAAAAAAACATAAATAATAATAATAAAAAGAATACATATTCATTCAAAATACTAATATTAATTTAACAGTTTATTATTTTATATTTATGTTTATATATTTTAAGTAAACCTTGAATTATTTTAAATAATAATGTATATCAAATTCATTAACATTGACATATTAGTTTTTATAATTCTCATTAATTATAATAAATTTATAATACTTATGCTCAAACTAAAATAGTTTATATTATATACAATTTTAAATTTTTGAAATTATAAGAATAATTAATAATAAGAGAATTAATGTAATTATATTTTTATTATTATTTTATCATTGAAAAATTACATTAAGAGTTCTAATCATTACACTAAGCGATAATATTACTATAATAAATGATAATGTGTATCATATGCATATACATATAACTATATATATGTAAGATTAATAGTCAAAATAATTAAAATAATTAATTTAAAAGTGTTTATAAAAATTAATATTTTTTAAATTATATAGTCTAATAAAAAAATATTATTAATTCTATTAATAATAAATAATAACATAATATATATATATATATTAAAATAAAATATAAAGTATAATTATTAAATAGTATTTGGAATAAAAAAATATCCTTGTCATTCAAATACGTACACTAGTAAAAGTTTTGAAAAATCTGGAAATGTGTATAGGCCCAAGGTACAAGATTCATAAATCTATGTGTTTCAACTACCTGAAAACGAAAGTGAAATTTATCCCAATATTCAAAATTATTTCTCATGTGTTTAGAATAGAAAATTTTCTTTTTAAAATTCTTAAATTCAAATTCTTATTGTTTTAATGCTGGATTGGTTTAATAATGTAAAAACATATTTTATTAATCAAATGTTTTAAATTTTATAATTAATTATATTATATTAATCAAATTTATTAAGTTAATAAAAAAATATAAAATAATATATAAATATACAATATTTGTTTTTCATATAGAAATGATATTTTATTATTATTATATGTATAAATATAATACATTGATTTATTCAAATAAAAAATATTTAATTTATTGAATATTAATAAATGATATTTTATCTCATAATAATATTAAATTAAATATAAGTGTTTTTTATTGTCTGCATCAATAACAAAAGTATATTTTTTAAATTATCTGGTTATTATTCGCTTTTGTAATCTAACAATTTTTTACACTGAAAAGTAATGTCTAAATTTTTTATTTAATATCTGTAAATGATTTAATATTTATTACAAATTAATATTGCTATTTTATTTTATTTAAATTAATTATATACCGATTTTTTAATTATATCAATCATACTTATTGTCATAAAATATATATGTTATAAAATAAAAACATTTCTTTAGTATTTTCATACATGCCAATTAAAAACATAAATTTTATATAAATACATTCATAATTATTAAAATGTTTGTAATTGTAAAGTAATTTAATACTGACTAATTTTGAAAAATTCTTATAAAATAATTATTATTCTACTTATTAATAATTATGTTAGTAGTAACAATTAATATAATAATTAATATAATTCATTGAATATGATTACATGTATTTTATACTTAGTGCCAATTAAAAAAATCATTAATAAATAATTCTATAATTGCTGTGTCACAATTAATTAAGAAATATGAATTATAGTATAATTAATAAGTACACAGACTTTAATGAAAAATGTATATTAATTAACAGTATGTTGTTGCTACTCATATTATTTTTACTTAATGAAGAATGCAAACAGAAAAATGAAAGTGCTTGCATCTCGTATATACAGGCAAACACTTTTGAAAAGTAAGCCTACACCTGGACATTTTTGCCTGACATTTGTGCCGTGGGATGCTTCCCTCCTACATAACAACATATTCTTACTGTCACAGTTAATATTAAACGAACAGATGCCATCGGCCAGCTGTGAATTGCACCAAACCGCGAGTGGTGCCATCTGTATGCAATTGTATCCTAACCTCGCCAAGAATCCTCGTTTCATGCGCACTGTAAATAGCGTCGACAATTCGTCACCTAAAGAAAATTTGGTTTTGTAATAAATCAAAATACAATCAATAGTCGAACAAAATTAAACTTTACACAACGTAGTCAATACGTTGTACGACGTAGCGTTTTGGAACACAATTTTGTGGCAACGCGCGCGCGTAGTGGGGGAAAAAGAAACGCTCGAAAACGGTAAAAGGTCGACGCCGATTGGCTTACTTTTTGCGGCTTATCCCAGGCGCGCCAATGGCGACATCGAGTTGGTCCGCGCACTGCCGTACGCCGCGCGGCTTTCGTGGGGTCGCGAACTTCGAAGCCCGAGAAACCTTTTAGCCGTAGCGACGAACGTCCAGGTAAGAAAAAAAAGAATATCTTTTTCACGTAAATAGCGAAGAGCCACAGTACTGACAGATCGGACCGTACGCCTGTTTATACGTAGCTGTGATACCCGTATTGTCTCTACGTGCACGCGAGTGCCGCGGGTAAGTGAATCGTGCGAGATCCGCGAGCTTTATTTCCACCAAACTGTCCACGGGCGCGCTACAAATGGCCGACCTCGCGGACTCTTCAATAATGACTTTTTATATTACGTTACTTGTCAAATTCAACCATTTTTGATTCCAATTAGCTTATCGTTGTCGTATTTGTGTTTCATCGAGGAGTCAAATCTTTAATGCCGCTCGTTGTTTGTTTCCGCCATCGCGTAACGGTTAATGGCTGACCATTGTTGTGCCTCGGTTTTCGATCGAATTAGCTATTTTGGCCGAAAAGCGCTTTGTTTCGTCGACAATATCCGTTGATCGACATAATTGTCGTCGAATTTCGTTCACTTTGTTCCCTTTTGGTTGCACGCCGTTTCGTCCAACGGCAAATGGCCGACGTTGTGGCGACTAATTTTTCGACCATCAGTGCAACGCTTTCCCGCCAAAACCAACGATTTTTTTGTTCGAAACGATCAAAATCGTTTCCAATTGAGTGTGCATTTTTGTCAGGCTAACGAATTTGAGGTTAAAATGCGTATTAGGCGACGCGTTCGCAACGCGCTTGCCTCCATTGCGACAGCCATGCATTGCGGCGTAATATACGTCGCGCGAGGAATCGCGGGAACATCGACAATTGATCGCATTTCAAACGCCAAGACAAGTCGTCGGGCGTTTCTGTCAGTCGGACCGATCGCGCCCCCGTTTTTTCGTCCTTATTCGTCGAGTGGCATAACGGTCGCGAGCGAGAGAGACCTCCACTTTGTTTTGACACGGCTTAGGCGAATTACGTCGCGACGCGATCCATTTCCCGCCATTTTTAACGTAAGTAACGCTTTCCACCGATTTTCCCGCCGATTTCATTGTCTCTGCATCGATCGTCAGCCACTGGATCTTGGTAAACAATAACTTTGATTTATTATATTACATTAAATTAACGCCAAAATTCGTTCGTGTAAAAAAACCGTCCTCGAACAGTAAACGCTTTTGCCCACATTTATCTACAAGATAATCCATTTCGTCTTCCAGCCAACAATTTAATCTCGTAAACATTCGCATTAAATAACAAAAATCGTGTATCTCCGTTAATCGTAATTTTCCGTTTTTTTTTATTTTCTCGTATTTTATTTGCTTTTTTTTCGCTTCTCCTTCTTTCTCGCGTTCACCGATTCATATTCCACGATAGCTTCGACTTTGTCTCGAATTATTTCATTAGCCGCGAGTTATTTTTCAAGCATTCGATGTGTATAAAAATGTGAAATTTATACGCGACGAGATTATATGCCACTCCGTTGCTTTTCGAGGAAATGTTGAATTATTTTATATACATATAGATAGACACTCGCAAGCGTGTACATAAAAGTATGCGTGTGTGATGCGAGGAGCAGTCGGAGGGATGGTTTTATGCGGGCGGGAGGGGACACTGCGTCGCGAAAGTGTAGTATACGGTTTTGTGTTTTTGCGTAGGTACATGCATGTGCATGTGTAACGTACGCCGACTTGCTGCTTACGAGCGTCATTCTTGAGAATGCGCGCTCGCTCTGAGCCATCCGTGCAGTGTTGATGTGACTGATGTTTGTGGCGTTTTGTAACGATTTTTATGTTAACCGTTTTGAGACACACTGTGTTTTAGAGGTAGTATTTCCATGACTGGGCACCGTGCAGCACGTTATTTTCGGTCTCCCATTTCACGTATTGATTTTTATATTATTATGTGATACATTTGTATTTTCTTCATTGCCCACGTTATTATTAGTCACGTTATCATTTCTATACAGCATTGTATAAGACTTTAGAAAGTACGCCGCCAAGGTATTCTTACTTTATTATACATTTAAAATATTACAACTCGTATCGATATTTATTATCGCCCGTTCGTTTTAATTCTCAAACAAACGCGTCTTAAATCACGGCCGTGGACGCGCCGCGTGTTTTTTTTTTTGTTTATTTTTTTCTCTCTCTCTCCAATGACCCCCTTTGTGCGTAATTTTGGTGCCATTTACGAAATCGGTTCGCTTCGCGCGATCGCACGGAAAAGCTCGCTTCGAATTTCCCAAATCGCCGTGCAAGTGTGCTACGTCGAATCCGAGCGTTTCCTCGATCGATCCGAGGTTCGGAAAAGTATTCGTAACGAGCGTCAAAACTGAGACGGAAAAACAAGAGAAGTCGCGATCGGTGAAGCGCGGCTTCGTTGTTGACACAATCTGCAACGCATTTTTGCTCAGTTGACACGTATTTATTTTGGATTGTTCACACGCCCGCGCGTACGGCTTTAATCTCGTTCCTTTTCCCATTATTATCGTTATCTTCGTTGTTATTGATTTTCCGCAAAAACCGACGAAACGCAAAAAGCGAGCGGGGCGAGTGGTACCCAGAAGTGGCGAATAAATTACCGAGCCGAGTTTTAACGTTGTAATATTGATTGCGGGCATCGAAAGTACAATTTCAGAAAGAAAAAGAAACGTTTTCGGCGCTTGTTATGAAGTCGAGAAACGAGTTTGAGAGCCATCTGGCGAGAAACGCGCGGCGAAGGTGTTTGTTACGAAGAAACAAAAATGAGCTCCGTGTCATTGAAATTAAACAACTATAAGCGCGTAGGAGGTTAACTTTTGATTTTCAAACGCACGCCCGGAGGCACTAGCTCGTCCGTCGCTTTTGGTCTTTCATCTGTAAAAGGTATATTTCGTATTTATTCGCGTTCGCTACGGCATCGGCATTGACGGTAGCGCCTCGCGCAATCGGCCGGGATGCAACGCGAAAATCATTTCTTTCTTCTTTTTTGTCTTTCCTTCCTTTTTTCTCGCCCTTTCGGTAAACACCGCAGCGCGTCGAATTTCTTTCGTTACGCTTGCTTCGTACGTAAATAACACTTTCGTCAGATACCCGAGCGCGCTCGATAACGAAACCGTTGCGTTTGATAATTAGAATTTTGAAACTGAACAGCGCGTGGCTGCTTGCGCGAAGCCGAGGAATGCGTCGCCCGACGACGCAACCGAGTTTTGATATCGAATCGGAGGTTATATTTTGTTTCTCTCTCGTTTTTCCGCTCCCGGGAAATAAGCTCGCGTCCAATCGATCGGCCGATTTTCGTCAATGAAACCGATTCGGCCGAACACGATTTTAGATTCGGGCCTTCATTCATAGATGCGTTCATTCATTGATTCATTGTTGCGTTACTGGCAATTTTCGATTTGATTTTTATAATGACAGACCGTTCGTGCGCGCGCTTAACGTATTCAAATTAAACTCGGCACTTTTTAATTAAACGTTCGTCGAACAATGAGGAAATTGTCGACATGCTACTTGGCAGTATTATAATTTAGTCCTATTGTCAATTTGTTCGCACCACAGACTTACAATTATCGCAACGCGGCTCATCGTCGACCGTTGTCTATGTTATTATGAATATATATATATACATATACATATATTTGAATTAAGGCGTCGAATCGGATTCTATGAAAATAACAAACGTTATTGCAATTGTTGCTGCTCTTGGCTTGTGCGTTTGTTTCAATTTACGATAACGATCGCCATAAAAACAAAATGCAGATAACGCAAAAGGCCCGTGCTTTTATAAATGCATTAAGAGGGAAACGTGAAAAGAGTGGAAGGATGAAAAAAAAATATGAATATACAGCATGATTTTGCATTGTCGCGTATCGTGTGTTGATCCGGACTTGATGACGCGCGTGATTCTTCTGATTACTTGTCTCCATTAAAACTCGTGATATATATATGCACGCACAATAATTATTTGAAGAAACATTTTTCGCTCCTAAAAATCTCCTTTTATCCGAGCTGGTTTATGGTTAATTACGGTTTTTGTGGAAAATATGGTGCTAATGGAATTGAACTTTTGAATAAAATCATGCGTTTAATAATATTTAATTCGTGACCGCTTTAACGTATGGACGTTTGTATTTTTATTTTGTGAACGTTTGTGACGTTCGAATAACTGCAAAATGTGTTTGTTTATAAATGGCAGTTAATTGTAGACAATTCGATTGTATGCTGGTTAATTTAATGAAATGTACTGTTT
>JABFQC010005886.1:0-11235 GCA_022817085.1 Psilanteris sp. ZL-2020 | reverse complement strand
ATATATTTCATTAATATTACTTAATTGACGTACCATCTCTCGAGTAACCTTCTGCACATCCACATGTTTCAACCCTTACTAATTGGAGTTCAAGAGATTTTATGTTTGCTTGGCAAAATTCTATTGTAATCTAATAAAATAAACAATTTGAAAATATTATTTATTAAGGTGAAAAAAGCTGTTTTTAGTAATGGGTGATAATTAGTAAAGATTTATTCATATAAGTATAAGCATATACTAAATCTGTTTTGGAAAATCTGTTTAAAAAAATATTATGAATTATAAGTATTTATATTTAAAAATATCAGCAATAGTTTATCATATCATATCAGTAAAATAATAATTATAATTTCTTAAAAATTAATCACTACTTGCACTTTTTTATATATTAAATTATAGACACTAAAGATTATGTTTTATTAATTTTATTAATTAAAAACATATAACATATAAATTAGTTTATAATTTAATAGTATCTTAAGAGTGTTTACAAAACTTATAAAATTTTATTATATGTTTAATTGAATACTCATATCTTTCTCTATTCAAATTTTAGAATTTTATTTAATTAAAATAATATCTTATAATTTACTTCTCCAGTTAGTGGTTCAGATAATTTACAGTAAAGTGAATCCAGTCTTCCTGATATGCGGAATGGTGGCATGTATGAACTCACTTGAAGAGATTCTGGGGATATTTTAAAAAATACAATTTTTTTGCTATTGTCATTTTCCACCGATTTACCAGGTTTATCTTCAACGATAAATATCATAGATTTACTGATATCTTTTGCTAGAAAATTTCGTTTTATATCGCAACGAATTTGATATTGAATATTTACAAAAACGCCATGATATGTTTCATAAAAAGTTTTGTTTCCTTTTGGTTTCAATGGTAATTCAAATGGTATCTCAGTTTTTCCACTCGGTATTTTTCCTGCTGAAGTAACTTCTACTGTATATTGTACTAATTGAATAGGCTGTAAATAATATATATTAAATTTTGTTGTTTTAATTAATAAATACAGATTTTCTCTTCATACATAAATATATATAAATACATTTATAGTTAAATTTTGTTATGTAAACATTATTACAAATAAAATAATTATTGATTAGAATAAAAAATATTATGATAACATATTTTAAAATATTATGTAATAGTTGAAGTGCTTAATTGCCTTGGGCAACGTGTTTCCATGCCTAAAGTTAATTTTTTAAATAATATAAAACTATCGTTTACAATATTTTTTCATTGATATTTAATTTCATAATTATTAATTATAAAACTAACTGTTTAATGAAACACCTTATAACAAAATAAACTTCTGATGATTATTTATTTTAAATTTATGATTTAATTGCATACAAGAAGTTAATTTACCTTCACAGAATTATATAATGCTTCAAGAATTCCAACTGTTTTTGAACTAAGTTGCAAATTAACAGACCCTTCCATCGTAAGAGAAATTCCATCATGTTTTACATCAGTATCAGTAGTCAATATAATTAATCCAGTAACATTTTCCTGTATAAATATAATAAAGCATTATTTTGTTACAATTAATATTTTAAAAACATTACAAGTTGTAAAATAAATGTTTTAAAGTTGTTTATTAAGAATAGTAATAATTTTTTAAGCTTTTTAAATTTGGTTAAAGTACAGTTAAGAAAATATAAAAATGAATTAAGAAAATTAATAAACTTGAATTCTAAAAATTATAAAATAAATAATGTTTTATTATTATTATTATTATGTGAAAGGTAAATATTTTTTTTATTATATAAAACTGATAAATAATTAGTTGCATTTGTGTTTACCCCTTGATGATATATTTTACTAGCTCTTTTCAATTCGATATCAACATTTATTGACATTTTGTTCGATTAAAACATTAAGTTTTGTGCAAAAGTTATAAATAAAATTTTTAAAGATTTAGAGGTTATTGTCATACTGTCAGATGTGGAGTTTATAACGCGGATTTACTCCGCATCAAATAAATCTGAAAACAGTGATAAACTTGCTTAATTATAATTGATAAATTATGTCAATACAATCAAACAGTTTATTAGTTTAGGATACATTTATTATTTCTTTAAATTTAAAAATAAAATTTAATTTAAGTGTGTATTTTTATTTCATTCTCAGTTATTGATGAAAACATAGTGTTTCTATCTCGTTTTAACTAAATCGACTACAGAACTTATATATGTAGTTTTATCCTTTTCTTAATCATTCCAGAAATACACTTTTCATCTTTGTTTGGTAACTGTCAAGTATCAGTTTTAAGGTTAGGTCAATCAAACACGTTGTTGATTAGATAAGGATGGTAAATTATAGAATTGCTCTTTTGTAGAGTATAGAAAAATAATTAAGGAATTATATTTTATCGAAAAGGCGACATTTACGATTGATTTGATTATAAGATATATTCAATTTTTGATAGATATATAGAATATGTAGAAAACTTGTAGGAACAGTGTCCAAGTGGAATGACGTTTAAATGTTTTCTTTCTTTTGCTCAAGTTAACGAAAACATCAGAAAAACAAAAAAGTAGCTCACGTAAATAATTGAATTAAATGAAGTGCAATTTGTTGAAATGATTAAAGCAATTTTGGTATTTAATAATCATGGAAAGCCACGACTTTCGAAATTTTATCAGTATTTTGTAAGTATCAAGACAAGTTTTGTACTTTTTTAATGGTTTTAATTTTAGGTTAACTCTCTTGACACAATTATTTTATCGATTGTTTATGACATGTCAACGTTTATTAAATATAGTTGATTATTTTGGAAAATTTTTTCTTTCTTAGTTTTTATGTGTGTGTATCTATTTTTAAAATATACTTTCTAGATCAATGATAAATTAAATAATATAATTGTTGTACGAAAGAAAGATAAAACATATGTCTTATAAATAGCATTACTTTTTTTTCTTTCAAAATATTCATTTAATCAATAATTTGATGACTTCATTTATTCACAATGTATTTTACAATGTAAAGACTTGTTTAACATTAAAGGAAGAATTTGAAAAATAAAAAGTATTTTATATACAAATTTTAACTTTATGTTTTAAGTTTTTAGAAAAGTATTTAATAAAGTAAATTTCATTTCAATTAACATGCAAATATGTAAATTTACGTAGCTCATGTAAAATTAACAATAGTTCTAATTATTTTATAGTAACAATTGTAAATGATATATCCATGAATTATGATACAAATTAATTTCATTTTAATAGATTTTAATATTAACACATACTAATTAACATTTGCATATAAAACAAAATATAAGTAAATTTATTATTTTTTATAGTTTCTTTGACATTGTATGTAATCATTTGAAATTCAATTATGCAAAGCATAACATATAAAAATATTTTTGTAGGATATATTATTAATTTATAAAATTTATTTATTTATAGAAAGAAGACATGCAACAACAAATTATTAAGGAAACATTCCAATTGGTTTCCAAACGAGATGATAATGTATGCAATTTCTTAGAAGGTGGCAGCCTTATTGGTGGCTCTGATTACAAATTAATCTACCGACATTATGCTACCCTTTATTTTGTATTTTGCGTTGATAGTTCTGAATCTGAGTTAGGTATCTTGGATTTGATCCAGGTTTTTGTCGAGACACTTGACAAATGTTTTGAAAATGTATGTGAACTGGATCTTATTTTTCATGTAGATAAAGTCCACTATATTCTTAATGAACTCGTTATGGGTGGTATGGTATTAGAAACAAATATGACTGAAATCCTGACGAGGATTGATGATCAAAATAAATTGGAGAAACAAGAGGTAAAACAGTAATATTATTTATATGCATGTATAGATATATTCAATTAAAAATAATAAATATTCAATTAAACTATTCTATTTATAGCATGGATTATACTATATTATTTTAATTTATAAGATAATCATTAATTCTAACTTATATTGAATTGTCGCTAAACTTATACTTATTTATTTAATTTGTAGGTTATTTCTTTGATATTGTATTGTAATATATTTCCTGTTTTTTAATATAAGTACTTTATTTTTTGTTGACCAATTATATAATTACATTTAGATTGCAATTGACTTTTTGAATAAGTTATTAATTTATAAATAAATTAATAAACTAATTATATAAGTAAATTAATTGTAAATAAAATATAAAATATTAATTTATAAATTGTTAAATTATTAACAGTTTAAATAAGAATATGTTTACAAATGGAAGTTCACTTATTATTTTTAAAATAACATTAGTTTAATATTTAATTTATAAATTATGAATTGTTGGAATATTTAACATGTTTATATATCATAAAAATGTTCATGTAAAATTTATTATAAATTATAATTTTTATTGTATTAATTATTTTAGGCTGGCATCACAGCAGCACCTGCTAGAGCAGTTTCGGCTGTGAAGAACATGAATATACCACAACAAATTAAGGATATGAAACTTCCAGATTTGCCTCAGGCTATCAAAGATCTGAAGTTCTGAGCGAATTTTGTATCGATCGAACACATTTCTTTGGAATCATACAGATATATGCATTACTACTAAGTGAAGCAAAGCCAAGCGTCAATCATCGTTACCTTTAAGTCAGAGAAAATTATTATCAATTTATATTATATATATATATGTATAAAAATGACTTGTTACGATGGGTTACTATATTCTCTTATCAATAAAGAAGTTGATGAACCGGGTCGTTCATTTTTATTATACGTTGTGTTCGATTTATTCAAAGTACTAAACTTGGTTAACATAAAAATTACGCACTAGAATATTTCCCTCTGGTAGATAGGTATGGCTACTTCAAACCCAAAGCACGGCAAAAAGTTCTTGTTGTATTTTTTTTAAATAATTGTAAATAATGTTCGCAAATGACTCATGTATTTGTATCATCGGCAACAAACATTGCACAGGTGTGATCTGCATGATCGAGAAAGTCGCTTCCTTTGTCAGCGATCTACAGGCGTACCGATTCAATGACTTTTGTGAACAAAACAAAACGGTTCGTCGAGCAAACTAAATGAACCTGTGACTGCTTTGTAGTCTGGGACAGCGCAACTTCAAAATCAAAGACAATCGAATGGTGAATGAAGTCGATTGTGTTGCAAATTGTTAATAACGTTCTTATATATAATTGGACAAAATTCAGAATATTAACAAATAATCATCTTACTATATTTTTATATGGAGTTAATTTGAGTTCAACATTTAAGTTTCATATTTAGGTTACTCCAGTAAAGCATTTTATTGCTTTTCTGACATTTAATTTAACGAAATAAGTGTTATATATATTAAAAATTGATATATAAATATATAAATAAAGAACAAATACGTTAAATTTAGTAAAAATAAAACACGACTTTTTGTTAAAAATTTGTCTATGTTAATGGTTATCAAAATTATTTAATTATTGCCTAGTTTTCATTATTTTAACTTATTTAAACATGATATTGAATTTGTATAACTGAAACTTATTTATACACACACACACACACACACGTTAATTTATTTTTATTTTCTCCATGGTGTAAAGTAAAATAATGTAACATAAGCATTTTAAATCATATTGATAAACCTTTCATTATGAAGTTTCAATAAAACTAAGAAATAATAATACTATACATTTAGAAACAAATATTTTTTTCAAATTTGTATCTAAAATGGATTATTTGAGAATGGACAATTAAATCAATCATCTTTTAAATTTAATTATTATTGAATTATTAAATACACATTTTTTTAAATCAAATGATTATTACATTAAATTTTTATCTGCACGTACATGCAGTACTTAACAATTTATTTTAAAGTTTGATTTTGTAATCATATATTAATCTACTTTTTTGTACCGATATAAAAATCCTTACCAGAAATAGCCCTTATAGTTGAAAATCAAAAATCATTTTATAGCATATTTTGGTTATATTTACTTTTTGAACATCAGTAAAAGGTACACATTTGCGGAACTTTTTGAGACTGCGTTAATTTGAGGACGAATGAATCGTCGAATTGCAATTTCATTTTCGATAGCAACAAAAGCAATTGATTTCAATTCAAGACGTATTATTCGGTTTTGCATAAAAATTCGTTTCTCTGAGTGGAAATAAATCAAGAGTGTGAATATCCTGACAGGATTTATACGAGATTCCGGCATGGCTTTAATATTACATACGTGTGTGATTGATCACATCCGCGTGTCTTTACGTACATTCATTACGTCAAAATAACATAGTAAGTTATTTTTCGTGACGTAACGTAACGCGAGCGAATGCTTACCCTGCATGTCAAGTGCAGCGCCGAGTCAAAGTCGACGATAATTCTTTGGGTACCATCAAAAGTCCACTGTAGTACCACCGTTGCGACCGCAATAATCGTGAACTGAATTTTGAAAGTACATCACAAGCAGATCCGTCTCTTCAAAAGCGTGACTTTTCCTCGCGGAATAAGAAGATAAAGTTGCAGTTACGAACGGTGTCCTTGAACTCCTCTAACCCTTACAATTAATATTGTTATGATATTTAAAGGATGTATAAATGCGGATATTAATATTTTGATTTTTATTGATAGTTTAACATATATACAATTTTTCTTATGTTTCAATTCTGAAAGCAAAAATAAATATATTAGTTTATATAGTTTAGCAAAATGGAGTAAATGCTAATTAATTCTTCAGGATATAATAGTTTTTCAGTTTATGAGATAAAAACGCAATTTATTATTAATGTCATTATGTAAGCAAATCAAATTAAAATGACAAATAAATGAAATTTTAAACTTTAAATTTGTTTCATAAATTATAGTAAAAATGTAGCACAAACAAGTAAGAAAATATTATATTTAAACACTATAATTTATGATAAGTTTGAAGATGAAAGTATAAGTTCAGATTAGTTTATTTTATAGTAATATTACAATTTTATTTTTCTCCGCATGAATTTCTTTATTTAATAAACCAATAAATGAATGAAATAATAAATGAACAGATACAAATTAAATTAATATAATTTAATTTAGCTTAATTATATATATAACGCGCGCGTATGTTCAAATTTCAAACCGATTTTGAATTGATATATGACATATATAATTCATATATAGTTTAGGTTTCACATAGAAAAAATTATCGAGTTGACATTGGTGTTAACATATTCTATGAAAAATATTCGTATAAAACATAATGAATATTTCCGTTCCACGTTTGTGGAATTTAAACGTAAAGATTTTAATGCTTGTAAAGAATTCAAAGTAGTTTTTAAAGATATGGATTTGAAATATAG
Source organism: Psilanteris sp. ZL-2020 (assembly GCA_022817085.1). Taxonomy (NCBI): domain Eukaryota; kingdom Metazoa; phylum Arthropoda; class Insecta; order Hymenoptera; family Scelionidae; genus Psilanteris; species Psilanteris sp. ZL-2020. Next base: position 3,934 of record JABFQC010005886.1, on the reverse strand, counting down.
AAAAAATATATTGTATAACATTTTATATAAATATTTTTTATAAATATTTTATATAATATTTTGATAACAACCGGATAACGTATCCGGTTTGTATATACAAACTTGACTTGAAATTTGAAATACAATATTACTTATTATACTTTAAAATGTATAAAATTTGAACAAATATTACGCATTCAAACATAAACTAATTTTCATTAAATATTTTCGTTTCAAATTTTATATATTATACACTGAAAAAAATAATATTACAAATTTTACCAAACTAGATAATAAAAGGAGGAAAAGTGAGCAAAAATGTAAATAAACATTAGACAATATCATAATATTTACTAATTATTTAGTAATATTTGACATATTTGTAGAATTTTCTGACCGTAATTTATCATAATATTTACATTTTTGCCTATTTTTCCTACGTTTATTATCTAGTTTGGTAAAATTTGTAAAATTATTTTTTTCAGTGTATATAAATTACTATACCATACTTCGTGATACTTCGATTAATGTTAAGTTGATAATATACCTTATGAGTTGTAGATAATTCAAAATACCGATAGTTGCATCAAAAATAGGTCGATCTATGATCATAGCATATTTTGTATATTTGTGAGACTCGAAATGTAAAATTTTATTTAAAATTTTGTCTTATTTAATAGTCGAGAATAATACTTTCTCTTTTTTTACTATCATAATTCTTAAAAATTATAATAAATTAAAAATTGCATTGGTAAAGTTTCTACTCTTTCATCATATTTTTCGTTAATTGTTTAATTTAGGTACGATTTGTGTTTTTCATATGCAAATTTTCGGGCATTGACATTTTATTATAATCTACACTTGATGAACGATTCTTACTTATAGGCATATAAGAGGAGGAGGTTTATCAATCTGACTCATCTTTTTTAAAATTAAAATTTTTTTGAAGTAAACGCGATTCTACGAAAATATATCTACAGAAAAAAGAACGTTCAATGAACAAAGCATGTCGAATGAATTAATTTCAAATTATATTCTTTTGAAATACGACGTGCTCTGTAAATTATTGCTTGTAATAACAAATCGTTGAATATTTGTTATTAAATTATGTTTTAATAATATTTAATATTATGTACAAATCTAACAAACAGGGAAGCATATATAAAATATTTATATATATACTATAAAGTACACAGTCTTCATATTTTATAATTAATCATAATTTAATATTTTTTATAGAAATAATAGATTAAATAAAATGAATAATGCTATATATATTTATTAAAATTACCTATTGATGTTGATATTCGAGTAATCTGTAACTTATTGATAATAAATTATTGTTAATGAAAAAAAACATTAATCCGCGACATAAAAATAAACCTTGTATCGTTCGTAGTAAATTCTCGTGTACGTAAATGCTATTAAAAAATAGTAATCGAGTGAATTGTAACGTCCTTGTTAATGATCGTCGTTAAAACCGTAATACTTGTATGAAATTAACTATAACATTTATTTTATGTTTTCATATTTGAATCCAATTTCCAGTACATTCCCTTACAAAATTTTGGAATTTTAGAAGAAAAAAAACTTTATCTCTCGCAGTTAATCACAATAAATTCTTCTCGTTATCTCTTCAAAATGAAGTCTTCTTTCCATAAACTTCGTTCACATCGCGGTATCCCTTTTTATTTTTATTTGGATTAAATTCGCTATATTTTTTATGTATGAAACTTGACAATCTCCAAAAGAAGAAAATTCTTACGAATCCGCAAAAAGATTGGATCTCGATTAATTCATTAAATTCAACGGGCTTCATTACAAGGACAATCACGTTTACGTGAGCAATGCCCTCCCGCGAGCGATACACGCATACCCGTTTTTAATGAAGAACTCCGGAAGGGTGGGGAAAAGAATCCCACTCTATGCGAAATCACGAAACGCGACTCATATTCTCATAGCGATGCACACAAAATTGAAGAAAAAAATGCACTCGAGCGGCGGTATAAAAGCTCTTTCTGAATTGCAGGCGCACGAACATCGGCGTGACGCGTCTTCGGTGGATCAAATATTTTTGTGACCGGTGCCGAATTTTGTTGCAACTTCACATTTTCATTCAAACAATTTTATTTTCCCTGGGTTTCCTGCAAAATGGGTGCCGTTTGTTTAATCCTGTTTGCGGCGGCAATATACGTGAAAATCGAAACGGAAGCAGGTAAAATCCTGAAATTAAAAGCAAACGTTTACGCGCAGAAATTATTTGATTAGTCGTCGGTGTGTAGGCGAACGCTCATAATTCTGACGTGCAAACTTACGTTATTTTTAACATTGAAAAAAAAAATTATAAAAACGTTTGCAATTAATCAATTATAAATTTATATATAATTAAGGAAATTTTGTGTTAATTGTTTAATAAATTGAGTACGCAATTGATTTCGATATATATATATATATATATGTAAATGAGCGGAAAGTTTGAATGCGAAATTGATTAAAACTTGTATATTTTTGTAAATGTAAATGTTTTCATTTTAAGTGTCTTTTGCACAGTGATTTATTTATAATTAATAAAAAGAAATAAGAAATTAACCGATTTGTTGATTGGCTGTTTGAGCTTTTTTTAAATTCATACGTTATAATAATAATATTAACAATAAATAATAGTTTTTAAAAATGTTTTTAAATCCAAAGTTTATAAATAAGTATACACACGCACAAAAATATTTTTTAAATACAAACAAATTTTGTTTCATTCAACTAAACAGTTTTGTTGTTATTTAACTAAACAAATAGTTTTGTTAGATCAACAAAATATGATTCAAATTCCATCATTTTGTCATATTGTTGATGTTTTTTATCTGAATCAACACATTGATTTTGTAAAAGCATATTAAACGTTTCAGTAAAAGTGTAAATATTTGTAAAATATTTTATTGAACTCATATACTTCACAGGCAAATTGACAAAATACGGTTAACAAAATAATTTTTAATTCAACTATATCATTTGTGTGCGTGCATGTAGAAAAAAGTTATAGCGTAAATTACTATACTTCTAACGTTCTGAGGATATCTCAATTAATGTTACGGAAATTACTATACCGCTTTATAGTAAACTTTCTTATATGATATTGTATTTCGCACAAATATTATAACAACTTTTACAATAACTTATAGTATAAAGTACTGTATAGTATTAAAGAAGTTACTTTAGTAGTATAGTAATTTTGCATTGTTTTTGTTTCGATATCCTTGGAACGTCAGACTTATAGTAATGTTTCAAATAACTTTTTTCTATATGTAGATAAAAATCATTGATATTTAAAGTATATCTTATAATTATTCGACAAAATACATCAAAGTGAGTTAATCTCTTTTAAAATTTGCAATAAGTAATTGAATATATTGCACAATTTTCGTTTACTTGTTCAGTTCCTGTGTTGAGTCCCGACAACAGTCATTTCGCATTTCTGAAAGACAAAAGCTTAACCGCCAGGTTGTATCCGCATAGAACAATGATGCTGACGGGGTATTATAAACCTAGAAGTAGAACATACGACGCTAATCGAGCGACTAATGTTTATGCACAAGGGCATACAATCGGTGGCGGTACTTATTTAGGGGGATTGGAATCGGAATATTTGAATCCCGGTTTGCATAAAGAAAGACCAGTCTCAAGTTCCGAAGCCGAAGCTGCGCCAGATTTCGATCATTTTAATAATGATGATACTTATAATAAAAAGGTTGTTTTAACATATCAAATACAGCTAATTAATATAACAATAAAGTTAATTTATAATAAATAGAATAATTTTTGTATTAGTCATTTTATTGTTTTTTAATTTCATTAATAATTGAAGTATAATATCTTGTATTACCTACACGTAGAAAAATGTTCCATTAAAAATTATTCAAAGTTCAGTAAATATTATTAAAAACATAGTAACTCACGGACA
>JABFQC010005885.1:0-11238 GCA_022817085.1 Psilanteris sp. ZL-2020 | reverse complement strand
TTTAAATTATGAAAATTTTGTTTTCTATTGAATTTTAGATAAATTATTAATTCAAATTTGAATACTTTTTAACGAACTAGATTATAACAAACTTTAAACAAATATTTTGGCAAAATATTATAAAGTGCGGTTATATTTTCAATAGTAATGACAAACACGATAATTATTTTGTATCTTTATTACACAATATTTATAATTTTTTCAATCTAAATTTACTATATTACATTTTTTTGTTCTTCAAAAATTAGATTGTACAATCCAGATTTTTAATTTAACAATCTAGTTCTCTGGGTGTATATTCGAAATGATCGTTAAAATCTGGCAGCGGTGTAGAATAAGTGAAAAATATTTCAAAAATAATCTCCATTTTCATTTTAGTTTATTTTATAATTTTTTATTTTAAAGTAGGCATTCAGCCATCACAACTCCAATTAGCAATCAATCAATCTTTCTTTTTTTTTTTTTTAAATTTTATTTTCTCTCTATTATAATAGGTACACTGACAGAAAAAAATGAGTGTGAGCAACTATATTTTCTAGTTAAATGTATTTGTTAATAAAACTATTATTTTGTCTGAAACAATTAGTAAATAGCTGAATGAACAAATTAAATATTGTTAATATAATTCTAAAAGATAGTTGATATATTTTTTAAATGTAGATGGTTTTACTACACAATAAATTATTTGAATTTCTTTTCATAGTTCATTCAAACTATATAGGTAGTTGAATTGTTTCAAGTTAATCTTAAATATATCTAAATTTCTTTAATTTTCACGAAAGTTCAATAGCTTGTGGTCAATGCTTCGCATTCGGAACTGTAAGGTCGTGCGTTCAAATCCCATCATTGGGTAACTATGATTAGTATAATATTTTTTTAACTTTAAATAAAAATTAATTAATTAATTTTTAGTTGAAAGAATTAAAGTTATATTTTCTTTGATTGTTAATTTGAACACTATCAACTATAGTTTAGTTGAAACAATTAAAATAATTGTTCGTATAAATACAAACCATGATAAAATGAATTTTATCAAATAGTTCTATGAACTATAAGTATCATGCAGATATCTAAACTAGTTTACCATGCCATGTAATAAATTGAACTATAAAATTTAGTTCCCTATACACAACTATTATAGATAGTTAAATCAACTATATTATAGTTCGCAGCATTATGATTTCTGTCAGTATAGATACGCCACGAAACCTTAATCAAGAATGAAAACAATTTTGACATTTCAAGCTAACTTCTCGAGACATCCGAAACAAAAACAAGATATAGAATCGATTAAACGATTGTGGAGATTTTTGGTATATTTGAAAATTATTTCCTAAGAACAAAAAAACTAAAATCACGCTGCGTCGAATTCGTCGTTGAAGTAAGGAGGTTGGAATTCGCATCTGATTTGATACTCCAAATTACATAGATTTGATAGGATTAGTTCACATAGGAAGGTGAGTTTATTGGAACGTGAACATCAGGATTTCATTCAATAAAATAAGAAAATGATTAGGAAAAGAATGATCGAAACAACGTAGATCTCGAAACAGTATCTTGCATCAAATAACATAAGTTTATACGGTAAACTTACAAAATTAGAATGTTACTATAAGTACTATACAATTAAATAAACAGAATTTAAGTACGAGACAGCGTTCTCAACTATGTGGAAATTTCCACCTTTGGGTCTTTCTTATACACATTGTTTCTGTATTGGTCGCGACTGCGTATGGACAAAAAATTCCACATTAGTTGGGAACGCTGGTACAAGAGCATTTATTATAGATAACTATTTTTATCGATAATGTTGTAAACATAATTTCTAAATAAAACGTTTAACTTTTGAACCTTAAATTAAAATTGATTAGAATTAATAATTTTACAAATATATCAATAATTTATAATAATAAAGGGAATTTTTCCAATAAAAAATACTGAAAATTATACTTACAAAAAAAAAAGTTTCTAAATAATTGAATAATTGCCAAAACAATTTTTATCGGGTATGGGCAAAATGAATATGTAACACTTTCATACATAATATCATTATTAAAATTAGTTATGATAAACACTTGATCATTTTCTGATTACTTATAAATTAACAAAAATGTGAAAGTATATATAGTGTTTTAATTATAAATTAAAATATATATACAAATTATACTAAAAACAATACATGTAAAAATTATGCACTTTGGACATAATTACATGTTTTTAAAAATGTTTTTTTTGTGTAAATAGGGAAAAGTTTCCTCGAGTGGACTTTGGCAGCAGTCTGAAGGGAAATTCGATGGAGGGGGGTGGTTTGCCCCTCAACTCCGCTCCCTTTAAAATTCTATTAAAACTAATATACGAGATCAGAAAGAGGGAGGGGGGAGTAATGAATTATTTGGTGCTTCTCGAAGTACAATATTAAATAACTGTTGTGTTTTCAAATCGTCCTCAAATGTAATAGATCGTAAAATATATATGTCCTAACCAAATTTCTTTCTGGTTTTCCAGTAGGGATTCCCCACTGCTAAAAACATACAGTACAGGTGTCTTATTTAAGACACAAAGTGACTTAATTAAGACACCGAAGTGTCTTAATCAAATGCACAATGTTTTCTTTTAAGACACCTGGTGACTTAAATAAGACACTATGTGTCTTAAATGTAACTTTTTTAAGACACTTTTTTTTAGCAGTGCCTTCTAGATTTTTTAGGTTAGGTTCAGAAGTCAGAAAGACGTAGTAACTCGCACTTGTATATATAACTGGCCAACAAATAACAAAATCTCATGCTCTTCAGATATTTATGCTCTTGCAAGCATACAAGTATGTTTCTCTTGCAGAAATTAAACTTTTTCGAGGTGTAGAAGAATAAAAAATATTCGATTTTGTATTATTTATTTATTATTTTTACAATATAAACCATTGTGTGAAAGATTTTAACATATTTAAGAAGACATTAACAAGGTCGCGTTTTTGTTCTTAACTATATATAACTTTTTTGTCAACGTTTTTAATCGATACACCCGCGTAGTTATTTAGAATATCCAAAATTGGTCCGAACTTATAATATTAATCGGAGGTTCTGTTAATATATATTTTCGGATAATAATCTGTATTTGCGTAGAGTAAAGTTTTGCCAATGATCTTAATTTTCTTTTTTAACTAAGTCGTATATCTAAAAAATTGAAAAAAAAGTTAGTATAAGTATAATAATATATGAAACTGGACATTAGTCGGTAAAATAAAGATAATAATTAAAAAAAATAATAATAACATTTTTATACAAAAATATAATATTATATAAATACAACAAAGTAAAAGAATATAATATATTTATATATAAAATAAAATAGTGTATTGATAAAATTATAAATGAATATATGTCTATTGTAATATAATTCGATGATCAAACTCTTTTATGGTTTATAATGTCACGCAGACTGCAATTATTCTCCCCTATATTCTGCAAAAATGACGACTACGTCCTTGTCAGGGTGGTAAAAGTGATCGTCGCAGCTGCAGATACTAACCGAGCACGAAGCAGCTCCAATATCTCTATAATTCTTATCAAATTTATATGGTTTGATATATTACAGACAAGTATTTAGGTATTCAATCTGAAACATTTTAATTTTAATTTAGTTTATTAAAAGTAGAATTGCTTGATTTAAATGACATGTCTACTTTTTTCTATTAACATTGTCATCAAACTTTGATTTTCCCGAAGAAAACTTATTTGTTTGCATCTCCATTCATCATTATTACTAAAGTGATATCCAATTTATATTACGCCACCCTTAGGAAGTCAGCTATTATAGTTGGTCGATTATCTTATAAAATAAGTGTTTAATAGGACAGAAAGGCAAACATTTTCAAAAAATCCATTAGTACTAAAACTAAATCACCCACGCCCTTTTCGATGGAGCAATAAGCAATTTTAGTAGACTTTCAATTGGGAATGTATATGCTTTATGTGCTTATAAAGATATATATGATAAATGATAATTTAATCGCTAAAATCAAGATAATCTTCGGTTAGAAATAGAAAAGCTCATCTTTATTGAATACCGCCGTTAAATTAATACAATTTTTCAATACAATTTCTTAAATATGTCACCTTAATTATTTCCTACGAAATAATTTTTATTAATTATTTGATTTATTAATAATGTGTATAATATTCAGAGCGTTATTAGCTAACTCTATTTAAAGTAAATATGGTCATTTAATGTACAAGTTTAATTGTTTAAATAACATTTTTATGTAAATGTAACTCATTATCATCTTCGCAGTAAACAAGATTACCATATGCTGTCAATTTCATATTATTAATTGTGTATAGCAACAGATAATAATTATTACTGTAGAATAATTATATACGCATACATAACATTGTTAATAATCAAATATGTATATATATCTTATTTCAAGGATGATATAATAACTTCCTTATTATGTATTTATAATTTCAAGTTTTAATTTTTTAATATACATTTTTATTTTGTTTTATATTATATATCTATAGTTCATTTTTAAAACGTTTTTTATAATATATGCATATTAAATAACATTATTTGAGAATTCAATCTAATATCCGTGCGTTTTTTTCGTAACATAAATACGTAAAAGTTCTTTAATCAGCATCTTATCGTGTTTAAATTGATTACGTTAAGAACTATTTTCCGTGTACAAATTACAACAAAATAGACTATACGAAACTAACGATCATCAATTTAATGCCTTATTTTCATAATAAATTCTAAACGCGTATATATATACGTAAAATATATATTTTACTAAAAATTTTAATAAATTTAATTGCGCACATTTTTCGTTCATAACCATAAAAGATTTATAATATATATATAGAATTTAGTATTTCAATATTTTGCTCGTAAAATAAAACAACATGGTTATACTCTTAAACCACTTCAAATACTTGAATTATTTCATATTCTTTAAATATTGTTTTTTTTTAATTTATATATTTTATTTAAAACTTGTACGTAAAAAATAAACAAATGGATTATTTCTCAGCGCATTATACTGTACGTCAATATAAATATAATGTTATGCAATTAATAACTTTCTTAATAATAAACAATTCATCTTGAAATCTTTTATCTTTTAAAATTACATTGTATTATTATGTGTTACTGTATACCTGCATGATACATGAGAAAGGATCAAGGAACATTTTTATCGTCATAATACGTTTTATTATTTACGATCATACAATCATAGGATTTAATGAAAAAATATATGCATTTTTGTGTTGCAGGAGACTTGATGGACATTTTAGCAATGGTTAACTCAGCAATAAATTTCATCCTATATTGCGCTATGAGTCGGCAATTTCGCAAGACCTTCAGTCAGCTTTTTTGTAGATGGAGAGGACAAAGAAGATGGTCTTCGATTCCAGCGCACAACGACAACAATCTTCCAACTGGAACAAATCATACGTTGACACAAGTTACTCAATTGTAACAACAAACAACCTAAAACTTAACGACTGCCTGTGTATAAATTACCCTATATGATACAAATTATTGCATTGCTGCATTTCAACGGAAATTCCAATGCTTTTTAGAAAAAGTAAGTTTATTTGCTAGAAAAATTATTACGTGTCATTGAAGAATATATAAAATATTTGAAATTAAAGCATACATGATTATATATATATATATATTTCATGTAAATATAAATATGAATCAAATACTATAATTTAAATTTATTATTCTTTTATTCAAAACTTTTATTAAAGAAATCATAACGAACAATTCCAAACTACATATAACAAATGTGATGAATACGGTTTACTTTATGGCATGAGTATCTTAGTTAAGACATCAACTATCTTAATACGAGACACTTTTATTTAAGGTATCGATATCTTAGCTTCAGACACTTGTGTATCTTATCAAAACATGGATTTATTAAATTAAAACAATTTTACATTATACTTATTTTCATAGTGAAATTTTAAGAAATAAGTAAGAGTTTTTTTCGAATACGTTAAAGTAAAAATTTAATGTCGTGTATTATATTTAAACAAATAAATAAATTTACGTTAATTTATAATTACAATCTAAAATTTCTCTGAGAAACGGATATTTTATAATGCATGTTTAATGTTAAATTTAACATTAAAATGCAATACAAATGGTATTAAATGTAATATAAGATTACTATTAAGTTATTTTTATTTTTAAGTATAATAGAAAATAAATAATAAAATATTATTCAAAATTTCCTGTTCCAACACAACAATCTAGGAGCTGTACTCATGATACAAAAAAAATAATCCTCACAAACAGAACAATTGCATCGATTTCTATATATAAGTTTTTAAAAATTGTGTACTCATATTAAAAACTACTAAAAATTGTTACTTTATATAACTAATAATTCATATATATTTTTATTTATGAATTATCTTTTATATGAAAACTTTTTTAAATTTCTGTATTATTTTATTCAGAAATTTTTAATAAATATAATCGTTTATAAAATATTTTATTTTTTATTTTTATATAAATACATGTCTCATTAAAAAACTACGTTCAATAATAATAATAATAATAATAATTGTACTCTATTATTATATACAATTTAGTACAATTTTATTTAAATATTCATTTACGATAATATATTATAAATGAATATTACACGCTGTTTTTTAGTTGATAAAACAAATGTTAAAATAAAAAAAATAATTATGCAGTGCAGCAATAATTTTTTCATACGGATAATTTTATCTAAGTACTTTTTTAAACAAAATTTATAATTAAGAAAATTTATGTGATCATATCTCCTGTTAAAAGTTAACTGTTTATATATAAATGAAAAATTATTAAATATTCATACGGTTGTTTATGGATAGTATCCGTATATGATTATCTTTTATAATTATAATTGCATCATCAATTCGTTTCACATAAATATAAATTCATTTAATATAACCATTAATCTAAATAATTTATTTTAAACATATTTGTTAAAACTATTATGTTATCTGTAACGTTATCTCAAATATTCTTGTATATCACTAAAAGTAATTATTTATGTATTATTTGTAAATACATTAAAACAAATTAAATAATTATTGTATCAAATTAATGTTTTTAATAATGTGACTACATGCTGGCACAAATAATTATAATTTTATACTATTAAAAATATGCGTATTTTATTACAATTTTAAATAGAATTAGATTAAACAATTTTTTTTAATTATATAATTAAAAATGTTTAATATATTTGTATATAAAAGAACTCTATAAATAATCCTAATAAAGAAAATAAAAAGTGAATCATTTATTTTTATTAACCTTGTCCTAATAATTTATTTGAATTTTTTCCTTTTTTTTTCTTTGTTATATTGCCTTTGAAAAAGTGTAAAAATTACACTTTATTATTATTTTCATTATATACGAAATTAAACTGATATTGTTCATATTACATTTAAAAATATATTTTTTATTCAATTAACTTAAAAATAACAATAAAAATATGCAAAATATGTAAAATTATTTCATATAATTTTATTATAAGTATGTAAAATCTGTGTAAAATACTTGATTAAAATAATGATTAAAATGAATCGAATATATATTATTTGTAATTATGTTAATACACAAATTAATTTAACAAGAATTGCATATTATAATAATAATAGGAATTGAAATTGATATTAATTAATTATTTATTTAACTGTCTTAACATACTTATACATTAATTTTAATATATTTTAATACATAATATTTTAATCTTTATGTTAAATTATAATTTAATAATATGTATGATGGCGCGTATAAAAAATATGTTTTAAATACTTGTTTTGAATGAATTTAATGGGAACGATAAAAGTACTTCCCGACGTATTTTAAAGCTGGATTTATAGTAAACAATTTGAAAGATTTATATTTAAAGTTTCATAATAAAATTGTATTTAGCGTTATATCTTAATTGTTTTTAAACTTTGTTACGTTTTCGTATTTAAATCATTCAATTTTATATGTCTACAAACGTGATAAAGTTAAAAAAGGAAAGAAGCAGAGTGCGTGCGATGAATATATTATCTGACCGTAGGACAATACGTTTACTTTATCTACTTGTGTATATATTATGTACTATTATTAAATAATGCCAATCCATTATCACAATACGTTAAATCCGAAATCATTAATTCATTATTTTATTATAGTTGATATTATTATTTATTTAATTATTTTTATCAAAAATTAAACGAGCTTATGTCTTATATATACATTATACATTTAATTAAATATAATAATTTAAATAATATTTTATAAATTATTTCTTACAGTAGATTTGGAAAATATTGAATGATTAATTCGATAACATTCTTATTTATATAGGATTTATATTCATTCAATAGAATCGCATTAAAAAATATATGTTTTATAGGATATATTGTTTTAAATATATAAGAAATTATATATTTTTGGAGTTTTCGTAGAATTAACTATGCTCTAATATCGGAAAATATATATCAGATATTATTATATAGTTATATTAGTTATATGGATTAAGAAAAAAATAATAAGTGATTTAAATTTATTCTGGATTGTATTATATATACTTTGAACAAGATAATTATACTCATGTTCGAATATAAGGTATTATTATAGATAAGCCGATTTTAAATATTGATGTAAAAAATTATGCTTAATCCGTTAAACATCAGTTTTCTATTAATTAGGAAGTAGTAATATTTTCATTTAGTCTTTGTAAAGTTTTAAACATACACTGAAAAATATAATATTACAAATTTGACCAAACTAGATAATAAAAGTAGGAAAAATAGGTATAAAAATGTAAATAATATGATAAATAAAATTACGGTGAGAAAATTCTAAAAATATGTCAAATATTACCAAATAATTGGTATAAATACCATGATAGTTTCTAATGTTTATTTACATTTTTGCTCATTTTTCCTCCTTTTATTATCTAGTTTGGTCAAATTTGTAATATTATTTTTTTCAGTGTATATTAAGAATGTTAAAAAAAAACACCTGAAGAATCAAAACATCTAGGTAAATATATTCTGCTATCTTAAATAATTTATAAACTAAAATTTTTTAAATATTCTAAAGGAATTTATTTATCATTTTTTATTTACTTATTTTTACTAATAAGCGACTATAAAATTCATTATATAATAAAAAGTCTATATTAATGATTAGAATTAACATATATATAATTTACACATAAATTAGATAGTACTTTCAAAAATGAATAGTACTAAATTTATAAATTTGTCACATATCATAATTATGCTTTCAATATAAGGAACAACTAAATTTAATTTAAATAATATCATTCTAAGAAATGTGTACTATATATATGAATAATTTCAACCGTATGTTATGTTAAATCGAGTGTGAGTTCAATATAAGTTTAATAAAGTCAAATAAAGAACTTTCATAGAATGAATTGAACTAAAATATTTACAAGAGTCCAGTTCATACATTCTAATAATTGATTAGCACTAATTATAATTCAAAAATAAAATCAAAATTTATTATACACTTATAATGCACATCCACAGTCACAGAATTTATAATAATACTTATAAAATAACTAAAATTTTTCAATTATGATTTACTTAACTGTAATGTATTAGTTATATATACTATAAACATAATATTTTTTACTGAACACCTATATAAATATACTATTATAGAAAGTAAATGAATCAATAATATATGAATTAATTTCAAGAATGATTTATAATTTCCCGCGCAAAAAATACTAGGAAATATGTAAGGAATAAATCAGGCGATAAATGGATGGATAATGATGGCGAGCCATATTGTTGCCCACTTTGTTTTCCTTACACTTTGACTTTACTGTTGCCTTACATGTACCAAACTCAATATATAATTAATAAAAATAATAATGAATTTGTTTAAAATATCTGTTTAATATTTATTTTATTTTATTTTTTTTGCCAACTCTTTGCCATATTACACATCCGAGGTTCGAACCGGCGTGTCTACAGTTAGAAGACTGAACTTTAACCACTAGGCCATCATGACTTGTGATAGTCAATGTCTATATAAACTTCTTAAAGGAAACTTAGTATGCATGGTAGCATTCAATAAGTCTATATGGGATGTTGACTATCACAAGTCATGATGGCCTAATGATTAGGGGTTCAGTCTTCTAACTTCAGATATGCTGGTTCGAATCTCAGATGTATAATATGGCAAAAAGTTAGCAAAAAAAATAAAATTAATAAAAAGTAATATTATGAAAAAAAATTTTTTTTATAATTTTTGTTAATTATATATTGACTCATGACAAGCAACAGTAAGCCAAGAGTAAGGCAAATTATTGGGCAAGAATATGGCTCGCGATCATTATCCAACCATTTTTCCTTATCTGTATTCAATACTTGCCAGCCTCTTTGCCAAATTATTGCCTGATTTTTTTTCCAGTTACCTTACTTTTTTTCTGCGCGGCACTACACAAATAAACTATAGGTATTATATATAAAATTAAATACGATTAGTAGGATCAATACGCAATGAAATAATTATATTTACAATCAGATTCTACTTTTAAAATATCAGATAATATATAATCAACCACTCCCAATAAATTTTGAATCAATAAATTTTAAATAAATTAAAACAAATATTAAATTTATATACACTTTTTTAAACTACAATTTTAAAAACAAAGCTTCGACATGAAAGTTCAAAAGCGTATCATAGAAATAAAATTTTTCAGAGATTAAAAGATAGTTAGAAAACTTGCTATCACGTAGAAAAAAGTTACATTATAAAATACCATACTTATAGCTTTATAAGGATATCATGATTAATGGTAAGTTACGTTCAGTTTATTATAATGAAAATTATAAAAATCATATCTATTAAACGCGTAATTAATTTTCTTGAAAAATAATAATAATTTACTCCTATAAATATTTTATAAAAATTGAGTTATATATATATATATATATATATATGGGTGAGTGACAAAATACATAACCCTGTGATGTATATCTATATTCATAGTGAATATAGTTATAGTTGACAGCGTTATAAATTTTGCCACTTATGTATTTTGTCCCTTACCCATATATCTTTATTTAACGACAGGTTTGGAGACAGACGGCCATTTTGTTTACCATTTAAACAATGTTATTGTTTTTAAAAACGCGTCGTTTGGGGACTGTCCCCAAACGAATGTATATGTTTAACGAT
>JABFQC010005884.1:0-11243 GCA_022817085.1 Psilanteris sp. ZL-2020 | reverse complement strand
GTTCGAATCTCAGTAGAAGTATGTGATATTATTGTGATTCTGATTTTTTCTTCTTTTTTTATTTCTAAAACAGTATTGCGATTTTAACAAAAACAATTGAAAAAATAATTCCTTTTAATAAAAAATAAAATAAAACCACAAAATATGAATTAACTGCTGTACGTTTAATATTATTTTATTTTTTATTTTATAGTTGTTGTCAACATTCATTAATTAATTTCTTATACATTCTTGTCTATTCAAATGATTTAAATCACCGCATAACATAAACTATGATTTTCGTTCAATGTTCAATAAACCTCTATTATTACTTCCATTAGGCTTCCGTCAAACGTTTTTAAAAACTTTTGGGCGAACATTTCTATGTTTACAGAACATTTGGTGGAACATTTGTTATCTGCAATTTACCTTTTACAAATGTTCAGAAGATTGACAGAAAATTTTCTAGCTATACCTTTCTCAAACGTTCATTTGTTGTTATGGTACTTAGAATTAAATATAAATAATTACTTTTTATAATGAAAATAAACAAAACAAAAAACGTCAAATTATATTACATGTTAATAACAAAATATACTAAATCTAGTTGCTTAGGAACGACTCAATTATATTAATTTGTTTTTATATAAAAAATAAACTTCAATTTATTTTATTTAGATAGTTATATTAAATGTAAATAATAATTATATTATATTTTATACTTACAATAATTAATAAAAATATTTAAAATAATAATTTTATATAATAAAAATATAATACATGGAATGAATGTAAACAATAGGGATACATTGTTTTAATAATACATTTTATTATGACAAATACAATTCGAAGACATTACAGAAGATTACATTACATTACTTAAACTACACAGACGACATTACATGGTTATATATTATAAAATATTTTGTTACACAAAATAATTCATTTATAATATTAAAAAGAATTTAGGTGACCAATCAATCTTCTTTTTCGTAATTATTTTATTTTTTTTTTACGTATCACAATTAATGATACGTTTTCTGACGGATTTATATTAATAGATTTTAAAGTAGTAGTAGTATCAATGGCTACATTCATTGTAAAATTCAATTTTATTAGTCACCTTAAACTTTCAATATATCGGAAAGTTCTAATTAACAGTGATTATAAATCTGTTTTCAAATTTAATTCATATGGTATGTATAATAACAACCACTATGTAGAATTAATATCTGATTGAACAGAAATTCAGTTTTAGATTTGTAATGTTTCTCGTAATATATGAATCCTCTTGAACATGAACTGAATCTGAAAAAAGAGTAATTACAATTATTTATAATTTTAATTGTTTGTATATTAAAATACTTTAAAATATTGTTTTCTGTAACTATATTCATATTAATAGATATACTTATTATAAAACTTGCATGAACTTCGTATAATTTATATGTAGGTTTTCAAATATAAAATAATGTATACAAATAGAATAAATGATATTTTATTATATTATAATACAATACATAGTACATAACATCATAATATTTAACATTTTAACATTGTTTTTATCTATAGATTTACGAATAAATCCACTTATACAATTTTTATATATAATTATAAATTAATTATTATTTACATACATGATATATTTCATATTAAAAATATATAATACTGATTAGCTTAATTTTGACCTATACATTGTCTCTCGATTTATTAATTTCTCATTTCTTTCCTAATTTCATTTTACAGAAGTAAGTTTTCAAATGCAAAGAAATTCTTTAAAGTAGTCGGTATTTTTAAATGTAAATTATTTTTCGAATTTAATTCAGAGTTGATAACAAGAGAGTCGAAGAAATAATGTGTTTACAAGCAAATACAATTAAGAGTACTACTTATTAGTTTTCAAAAACTTTGTAAATATGTGTTACATAAATATGTAACATCCATTTTTACAATGATGTTATATTTAGAAAATATTTAAATACAGTAGATTTTAAAATATTATAATACACGGACAAAAAAAATTCTTCCATTAATCGTAGTATAATTATTTATCATATTTTTGTAAATGTATTATTAATAACGTGATGTAATAATGTAAATGTATTCAACATCATATTATTGAAATATAATTAATTGTATATAAGAATTATAAACTGTAATATACTATAATTGAAATGTATATTTTATTATACATACCTTTTGTTCAGTAATACGATGATAAGTTGTATTGAAAATAATTTTTATATTTGTTGGTAATTATTAGTATTTTTGTTACTGATAAAAATGTGCTATATAATGTTTCAATGCCATTAAAATGGAAATGAAAAAGCACTTCAATAAACGTTTTATACAAGTCCAGACAAGATTGAACAAATCAATGAATAACGGCAATGCCGTTAGATCCCTTTACAGCTTGCTTGCACCTGGATCCCTGGATGATGGCTGCTGAATGGCTGACTTAGCTGCTTATTGGTCGTTGGGCGCTTGGCTTCGCTTCGAGTTGATATGCTGCTAACTTCATAGATATGTTTTATTGTATTATCTAAAGAAAAAATTACTAAATTAATATATATATTTTAAATATTATTATAAATGCTGTGAATAATTAAATAAAAAAATAACCTATTTTGAAGTAATTTATAATTAACAATTAAATTTTTATTTAAGATGATAAATTTATATGTTACAATTATTTTAGATAACGCTAAGTTTTTTTATAATAAGATAATAATATTATTGAAATTAAATTCCGCATTAAATTATATATGAATAATTTCACTTGCAATTTTAATTTTAATTTTAACACTAAACTAATATTTATTATATTATTTTATAATATATATAAATATTTTATAAAATTAATTTGTGTTTATTATTAATATATATATATACTATATTTATAAAAAAGTTAACTTAAAAAATATAATATTTTGATAAAATTTAATAATAAAAATAATATAATCATAACAATATTTATTTTTGAAATTGTAAATTAATTTTATATAAATTATATATATTGTTTACAAACACTGATGTTATTGGCTAATGAAACAATGATACCACACTACAAGTGAAAAATTTCTATAATGAAATTCTTACTAAGAAGTTTAGGTTGGTTTAGGTTGGTTATATTTAAGAATGAAATTTGTAACTAAGTTCACAAAGATGTTTAAATCAAATTGTGTTTACGTTTGAGTCTGGGTAATACCGTAATTGATGTTAATATATAAATGTATATATCTACCAAGTTTAAAAATTAACTGTTAATGAATATAATTAAAAATATGCTTTATTAAAAATTCATATATGAGCGAGTTATTATTGGTTTAAAGCTCGCATAAATTATCGTGCAAATTAGGTTACGAGCGTCAATGGAAGGTACAACAATTGATTTTAATAAGTCAATTATTGTTGATGTAGATCAGCATACAGATGAAATAAGTAATTTAAATGAATCTTTAAAACATGATAAACCAACGCAAATCAAAGAAAATAATGAAAATGGCGTTTGCACGCCACAAGATTGTAAAAATATAGATAATTCGATTTTTAATACAATATCAAAAATTGTCAATCCAACAACAAAGGTAATGTATTTGAAGTTTGTGTTTTCTTACTATATTTTATTTCCATTATTTAGACTTACATAATATATATAATATTTATATATATACAATATATTTATATTAATAAATATCTTTAATAATTATTTTAGTGTTTTTAATTATATAGGAAAGAAGTACAAATATTTGTATGCAAAATTAATTTGAAAATATATAACAATAATTTTCATAATCTTCGAACTAATGTTATTAAGAAATAAATAAATAAAATTAGTTAAAAATAAATTTAATAATTTTAGAACAAGTTATATTGGAGTGTACAAAAGTATCTATAACTATTTAATATATTGTAGGGTAATATACACAAATCTTATTTACTAGATATTATATATAATTTGAAAATTATAAACAATTATAATTAATAATTAATATATTATATGTAATAACCGTGTATAGATATAGCTTATGGTTCATGGAGTGGAAATAAATTATATTGATATAATTTTTGCAGATGTTGAAACTTCTCATGACTATATAAAAACAATGGATTTTCAGAACTTAAATTTTGTTATAATTTTAGATGCTTTATTTATAAATCTAGTGAAGGAAAATAGTTTCAAAAAGTGGCACTTATTTTTATTGAAAAAATAAATAATAATAAGAATATAACAAAACATCACAAATATTTACTTTTTTTTAAGAAATTTGGTAATAAATATACCATATATATAATTATATATGTTTTACTATTAAATTCTTATATCGTATATTAATATATAATATTCATGTTTTTTGCACTGTGAGCTGTAGCTTATCAATATTAAATAATAATTATTTAATGATAATTAATTTTTTAATTAAAATTGTTTATATATTATATAACATTTAAACTAATATAAAAATAGAATATTTGAAAGTCTTATACATATATCACTATATATTAAAAATTATTTTAAAGATTATAAATAATGTTAATATAGACAATCTTAATTATATTAAATTTTATATATTCAATATGATAGCCTTTATTATATACACTTTTTAATATATACTTCTATTTTTTTTTCACTTTAAATCATAAAATAAATTCTAGTATATTTCTAGTATATCTAGTATACAAAGTAGTATATACCTTGGCTCAGCTGGGTGCTATTGCACCCCTTGATAAAATAAAATAAAATAAATTTGTTATAATGCTTAAACTTTTAATTAATTTGAATATATATCATGTGTAATTAATTTATTGTTTAATGTCGTGTAATTCATGCAATCATAATTTTAATGATTAAATAATTTTCAAATATAAAATTATAAAATGTAAACGAAAAATTATTATAATTTATACATTTCAACTATTTTTTTAGGTACCAGACATTAATGATTTTAAAATAGTAAAACCTATTAGTAGAGGTGCTTTTGGTAAAGTGTTTCTTGGATACAAGAAATCAAACACTGACCAAGTTTATGCAATAAAAGTGATGAAGAAAAATGAAATGATTCACAAGAATATGATCTCTCAAGTAGTTATTGAAAGAAATGCTTTAGCTCTAATACATAGTCCATATTGTGTGCAACTTTTTTACTCTCTTCAGTCCAACAGTAGTATATACTTAGTAATGGAATATATGGTAGGTGGAGATTTGAAAAGTCTTCTTAATGCTTATGGATATATGGAGGAATCAATGGCAGCTTTTTATATCGCAGAAGTTTGTTTAGCTTTAGAGTATCTACACTCTCATGGAATTGTTCATCGAGATTTAAAGCCTGATAATATGTTGCTTTCAAAAGAAGGTCATGTTAAATTAACTGACTTCGGGCTGAGTAAAATATCTACTTTTCATCGAGATTTGGAAATATCTGACCTTGTGAATTGTACTCTAGATTTATGTGCTAGAACACCAGGTCAACTTCTTTCATTGACCTCACATTTATCTTTTGGTTCTGGTCAAAAATCTTTAAGTGGTTTAGCTATGAACTTACTTCCTGCTTTGCAACAAGGCGCAGTCAAAACTCAAAATTATTCATCTTCTTCTTCACATGGCAATATTTCTGGTATTACACCATTCCATTCAGTTGAAGAGGCACCATCTACTAAATCTCCAGAAAAATCTAGCATGTATTATACTTGTAATGAATCCAATCGCAAATCTTTATCAGAGGAACTTGCAGCTTGCGAAAAAACAAATAGTGTTACCGAGGAAGAGTCAACACTTGAAGCTGCATACAATCATAGTTCAATTTCTATTACAAGTCCAATCAGTTCATATAGTATACGAGGCAAAAAAAGAAAACGAATTTTAGCATCATGTCATACTGGTTTAACTCAGGAAATTTGCACATTAGATTTGGAAGAACAGATGACCCCAAAGCGGCATAACCGTAGAATGGGTTATACAAATAATACACCAGAAATTTATGTAAGAAAAAAAAGTGAGCTGGACTCTATTCGTACAATATGCTCTGAGAACGAAATAATACATGGTAAAGTTGCATCCAGTACACCGATTTCTACAACAAAAAAAAGAAGGAATTTAGATCAACTACATCCAGAGTCTAAACCAGTGATAACTAAAACTACAAGATTTGAACTTCCACCAGAAATTGCCACATCACCTCTATCACCTGATAATCCTAAATCACCACATGGCATTTCGCCAATTAGAACACCAACATCTGTGACTAACACACCTTATCGAACGCCAAAATCAGTGAGAAGAGGAGTTCAAAGTGCAACACATAAATCTGATAATATGATTCTTGGGACACCGGACTATTTAGCTCCAGAGTTACTTTTGAAACAGGAACATGGTCATGCCGTGGACTTATGGGCATTAGGAGTATGTTTGTATGAATTTTGTACTGGCATACCACCATTCAATGATGAAACTCTTCAGGCGGTATTTGCAAATATTCTTGCCAGGGATGTTCCATGGCCTAAGGGTGAGGAAGCACTATCTGATATTACTGTAAAAGCGATTGATGCTTTACTGACACTCAATCAATTCGCACGACCTAGTGCTAAAGAAGTCAGGCGAATGAAGTTGTTTGAAGAATTTCCTTGGGACGAGCCCCAGAAAGCAAAGCCACCATTTATACCACAACCTGACGATAATTATGATACTTGTTATTTTCAAGGTATTTATTATTATAAGATTTATTATATATATATATATTTATTATTATAAATAAGAGCTATTTATATTTATGATTATTTTATTATATTATAACTAAAAAAAAAAAAAAGTATTGAAAAAGAAAGTTTAATTATTTTATTTTAACATTGTAAAATTAATTTAGTAAAATACATTAAAGTAATTTATTTCCATAAATTAAAAAAACCTATTTTTGATAAAGTAGTACAAAACTAATTTACTTCTTTGAAAACTTTTTATTATATATTAAATTATTGTCAAATTAATATATTTGGTTTTATTTAGTTTTATAAAAAAAATATATATTATAAATTAATAATACAACATATTTTATTTAAAAATTTTTTTATTCAAGAATTTAATCAAATTAAAAATTATGTATAGTAATAATAATAAATTATACTAATTTTTTAAATTTTTTAATTGTTTCTTAATATTATTTTAAACAATTTGTTAATCCTAAATAATAACAATTTATTTTCTTATAAAATGCCTCATTATAATTATATCATTTTATAGTTAAATATGTATAAATATTGTAAGTTATATCTAAAATAGAACTATAATAAATTTCGTAAGAATTAATTATAATTTAATTTTATATTGTTTCAGCTCGGAATATAATGCAAAACCTAAACGTTAGTAATTGTGAAACATGATACAAGGATACGCAGAAATTGATTTACAAAACTTTTTATCCTCTTTTCAAAAAGTATTTTCTTCTTTGACTTGAAAGTTTATTTTAAGAACTATATGCCGTTGTAAATTACGCACTCCATTGTAATTTATATAATTGTATATTTTAATATTTTTATTACAGAGTGGTTATAATGAATTTGACAATATATGCCACTCGAGATCATGAAATGGAAAATAAACATGAGTAATACTAGAGAGTATTTTAAACCATATATAAACTGGTGTTTTTCTTCACTTATAATATACACTCCATAAAATCTGGTTAAAAGATTAGATTGTAAATTAAATTATTTCTTTGAAAATTAAAGTTTAATTTTTTTTGTTTAATTAACAAATATTGTTATTTCTCTGAATTAAATTTAAATTATTTTAAAAAATATAATCGAAGCGTTAATGTTTGTACCTATTGAATAAAACCACCATTTATTATCACAAATGAACATAATGTATAATGGCTCTCATACAGTATACTGTGAAAAATACGAGTATATTTAGATGTGTATTGAGCAAAACGTTTCTACTACTTCAGATTTTTGTTTATCCAAGGTAGAAAATGAGTTACTCTTGTGTAAACTCCTGGGTATTGACCTTTACCACATCCAATACCCCAACTCACAATTCCAACTTGAGTCCAACGGCCATCATTTACCATTAAAGGTCCACCACTATCACCCTAAAATCAAATGAAAAAAATAAAACTAGTTTATAATAGAAATTACTTTATTTTACAAATATAACATAATATTATTTAATAACAGTTATGTATATAATTAAAAATAAATAAATTATGTATATAAATAAATATAATAATAAAATTTATTAATTTATATAAATATATAACTAATTACTATAATTATTAAATACAAATATTTTTCTATAATAATATTAAATATATCTTTAAAATAATATATCTTACGGAACATGAATCTTTTGCAGCTCTACCAGCACACAAGAAACTGTCAACAATACCACCCGGTGCAGCTGCTCCATATTTTGATTTACATTCGGAATTTGACCATACAGGTATCACAACTTCTTGTAAAACTGAAGGTTGTGGTCCGCCTTAAAATAAAATTAAGTTTATATTGTAATTCTATTAAGTAAGAAATAATTTATTACTATTAATAAAAATATACTAAATTCTTAAATGAAAAAATTGTAATACTACTAATAACATCATGAACTTTAGTTTTTGTTAATACTTTGTCCAACTTACTTTCCCTTAAGGAACCCCAGCCAATAACAGTTGCATATTTTCCAGAATATAATTGAGATCCTGATGGTAAACAAATCGGCCTAATTTGTTCCGTAAATTCGACGGGTTCATTCAAAGTAAGAAGCGCCACATCATTGTATAATGTTCGTGAATCAAAACCCCTGTGTCTGACAACACGTTTTACTCTTCGCTCTACATGACGGACTTCGTTATGAACCTTTATATTATAATCTCCTAAGCGAACGGTTAATCGTGCTACATCCCAGGAATTCATGCTAAAAGATAAATTTTATTTATTTATTATATAGCTGATATCAACTAAAGGCTATTCCTGATTGGAATAAAGAAGTATGTTTTTATTGTAAATATAAATTTATTAATTATTAATATTTATTTTCTAATTTTTATAGATTTAATACTATAATATGTTTTATGGAAGTGTAATGGGTTTTATTAAAACGAGTAATATTCTATATTTAACGTTAAACAATTAATTTAAGTAAATTTCATTTGTGATATTAATGTTTTTGTTGATTTTTAAGAAAATAGAAAAATTTTAAATTGTATAATTAGCATTTTAAAAAAGATTGTGTAAACTCACTGGGAAACGCAATGAGCCGCAGTAAGAATATGTGTATCATCAATGAGTGAACCTCCGCAAAAATGACGCCCTCCATTGAATAGTGCTGCAATCCAAGGCCATTCACCTGGATCAGTACTTTGACCACCAACTATACGTTCTTGATCTTGGTCTCCATTTTTGGCCCCACAAGCTGAATTATTAATTGGGGAGAATGTTGGTTTAGCTGGTTTCAGTGTAGTGACAACTGGCCAATTTGCTGGTTTTTTTGTCGGCCAAGTTGTAGCTGTGGGTCTTGGAGTAGTTTTCGCTGTTGATGGTTTAGATGTCGGCAAACCTGGATAGGGTGGATGTGTAGGTAACGGTGGAATCGTATGATCGGGAGGATGTGTCGGTATTGGCGGAGGCCAGGATACTACAGCTGGTCTAGGTCTTTTCGAGCCTTCATTTTGTTCAACAGTCTCTTCAGATGTCTGTAATTAATAAGATGCATATTTGTTTTGTTTTATAAAACTATGGCTATACTTAACATTTTATTGGTATTGTGTATTTGGCATTGCTACATATAAATAGTAGTTTTATTTAATTCAATAGTTACTACAGTTATTTGTTTTATTTATTCGTACTGCATTATTAATAAAATTAAGATGTTTAATTTAAGTTGTTTTAAAGAAATTTTGTTACAACAATTTTTGTTATATATTAGTTTGATTTTTGATACTTTTAAAAGTTTTAAAAGTTATATATTCCTATATAAATTTATTTTAAAAACATTAGTTAGATTAAAGACTATCATCAAAGTACGTTATATTTTTAGTATATACAAGTAGCAATTTGGCATTATAATACACTTATAAAAATATGTAAAAAGAATAAAACTTATTGTATGTCATAATGAAATACATTTTACATACATAAATTATAATGCAAAAGATATGTAAAATATTATTACAACATTTAATTTGTTGTTATAATTTATATTTATAAAGTCTATATTATTACAATACTTGCATTATGTGTAAGACTTAACATAATAAATTTCATATACTAATACATTACACGGATACAAGTATGTTTATGATATTAATATAATATACATAATTATTAACAATGAAGTATGTAATTGATTAAATTCATTATTTAAAATTAGTTAGTTTTTTTAATATTATTTACTATTTCAAATTATTCAATAATTAATTCTCAATTAGCTTATGAAAATTTATGAAATAATACGAAGATATTCAACCAAAAGTTTTAAAATTATATTTTAATACGATTGAAAAGTAATTTTTAGTTTTTAAATTAGTTAATTAATTAGTTTGTATTAAAATGATATCATTTATTTTTTATTAGCAAAGAATTATATTTTCTAATTATATATACTAATGTCAAGTGTATAATAATACGCTTTCTCATTTGATATTACATAATATAGTATATTTAAATATTTAATTTCCTAATATAGGTGTTAATATATTTTTGTGAAATTACATGCAGATTTTATTCTAATTAGTTATAATAAACTACATTAGATTTGTAAGATTTACTTGTATATCAAGAATATATTTAAATGTCAAAAAATCGATGCTTCTAAATTTATATTTTTAATGTACTTAAATATAATTATATGATGTATAATTAAATGAATTTTCTCTCTCATTTAAGATAAATATTCTTTTTTTTATATGATTTAACATTATCTCTAATTTAAATAACTGTATTATAAAAAAGTATTAAGTTACAGTAAAAAAATTGAAAAATTAAAAATATAAATTAAGAATATTTTACTCCAGAACTCGAAAAACGGCATTTTATCTTAAACTTAAATTTAAATTAAATAAAAATTCCACTATATATATATGCTAAGCATCATGATTATTAATACGTGCACTATCATATATTAAAATAAAATTACAACAAACTATATTATCATAAGAAGTAAATATTATAAACTAAATAATAACTAATAATTTTAGTTCTAATTAGTTATCTTATTTATAAAATAAGTTTTGTGTAATTAAGAAGTAAACAGAATTTTTTGATACGTGTATAAC
>JABFQC010005883.1:0-11243 GCA_022817085.1 Psilanteris sp. ZL-2020 | reverse complement strand
ATAATTTATCGTCGCGTGTGTTAATCTTTAATATTATTAGTGTTAATTTATTTTCGATAATTATAACCGTATTGTCAAGTTCAATAGGACTTAATGTTAAGTCTAAAAATTTAGAATTTGACAATAATATATTTTTTACGGGTTATAATACACATAGCCTTCAATTTTCTAAATAATTTGGCAAAACATTTATGGTTGTTCTTTACCTGGTACCGAAGTTTTAATTACCTCACTTATTGTAATATTTATTCCTAACGTACACGGACAAAAATCTATAATATACTAGTAGAAATTTAACTGATTCAGATACGTTGAAATATTTTCCGTATAGTTTTATGTAAATCATTTAGCTTAATACACTGAGTAAAATCCACGTAAAATTACACCGATAGTCGGTGGCAACAAATAACCAACGTTTAGTAGTAATTACACTCAAAAAGTATAACTTTACATTTCGTATAAACATCAGACATAACCTAAAACGCCCGTTTTTTACAGTAGAGGATGTGTAATATTACTTATATTTTGAACATATCACAAAAGTGGTGTAATTTTAAAGTATTTTCGTAAAATTCATACAATGACAGAGTTTGTACACTATTAATAGTGTAATATACAGTAGATATGTGGTGTAAAACTTAAATAAATTTACACAGATTTTTTTGAGTGTAGAGACAAAAGTTAAAAAACTTAAAACGCTAAAGGTTGTCACATCTACCGGAGGAAAAGAGTACTACAAGTAATCTTGAGAAAGAGACATGCAATATAATTGCAAGTATTACTTTATTATATTCTGAAAAACAGATTTTAGTCGATTGATCTTTAAATGATACTTGAAAAATCTATATTTTCTTATTTCTGTTATCTATTTATGATCAGTTTATACTGGATTTTTCTTATATCTCACGCGTATTTTTAAATTTTCACTCAATTCTATATATAATTATAGATAAAATTTATTTTTTTACTATGTATAAATAATATTATAAATGTTTTAACCACATTTATAATTATATAATTTTTAATTATAAGATTTATTTATAATTTACAGTATGAACATTATTTTTTTAAATAATTCAAAAACTTGTTATAAACATTTTCAATTCAACACGTTGAGATTTTATTTGAGAGTACAATATGTAATTATTTTAAAAGTAGAAGATTTATTTTATTTTATTCAAACATCAACATTCATTGATTTATAGTTATTTTACTAAAAGTTTGTTTTCTTAAAGTAGAAAGTGATATATAAAATATTCCTTATACTTGTACCATAATGTTTATATATATATAATATTTACATATATATATAATCATGTCAGCCGGTGCTTAATGGGACGCGCCACTTTCGGGCTCCATAACTACGGATGTGCAAAATTGTTTTTTTTGTAGAAATATGGCGGAGCGCATCGGGCGGCCTTCGGCCACCCTCACAAGGGAATGCGGGGGGGCTACGCCCCCCCTTAAAAATCTAGCCAAACCCAAAACGCGAGGGTCCTAGGGGGCCCCAGCACCGTGTTTTACTGGTCCGTCCCATTAAACACCACTTCGTATATACAATGGTGCTTATCGGGATATTTTACTATGTTACCAAGTTGCAAAGACCCATTATCCACTATTTGTCATATATATAATCTTCTATTGGATAAGCAAATTATATTTTGATTTTTTACTTAATTACCTTTAATTTTATTTAAACATAACTTTTGTATAATAATCTTTCCATATGTTCCAAGTAAACTTTTTTTTAATTTACTGATTTAATGTGTCCCATTTACTTAATTACCTTGTTTAACTACAGCGCAAACTTACCCACTAATCAATGTGCCAAATATACAGAAACATGACGAAGCAATATCTTTTGACTACTCATGAGAATTTGCAGTAGCCTAAAAATTTGCAAACGAACGATGAACCGGTTTTACGTGAGTCACGACCTAAAACGTATTGAAAACTATTTCTTTTTATTGTTATTTTTTTCGTCAGGCTTCGTAACAACTTGCATCTTTCTAAATTACTTTGATGGAGTAAAAAATAACCTTCCATTGACACGTTGGCAAGATATATTATTTATTGATGGAAAATGTTATCGAGTTATAAAAACTATAGACAGAGATAGACATTTTATTATTAATTTAATAAAAGTAAAATAATTGGTTTAAATGTCCATATACATTTTTCATAAAAATCAAAACATTTGATAAATATAATTTGATGTTGAGTCAAAATAAAATGAAATTTATTAATCTGAAAATTATATAAAAGCCAAAGTTTATTTTATTTATATGATTATTATTTATTATTTTATATGCATTTATATTAATAAAATTATGTACATAATTATGTTACTTATCTATCAAATATAAATGATTTTTCCCTTGTATTAATTATTATTATTTTCATTAAATATTTCTATTTATTAACACTTTGTTAATCTCAAAAAAAAAAAAAAATCCATTTTTGGTATATTTCAAAGTGTTATTTCCTATCAACTGTAGTTTCTTAATGAAGAAAGACACATTTACTTAAGTTTAATATTAATGTTTATAATTTGAACATTTTATTATACAATTAATAGGAGTCTTCAAAATTAAGTATAAAGAGAATATACTATTATTCATTAATGTAACAAAATTTCAGCATGTTATTTTTGATGGCTGGCGATAAGCTACTTATTTTCATCGCATCGGTGAGTGCATTATTTTACAATTACGCAGCAATACATTGTCGAGTTAGTAGCGTACGTAGAAGTTCATCGTTACTAACGAAATTAATGTGTAAATTGCAGGGAAGATGCTATCAACGGCAAATAGGCTTTATTCCTTGAATTTGCCCTTTGCTACGTGAAATTAAAATTAAATTCTCGTTATTCTGGAACATACTCGGAAGACATCCGATGCAAAAGCAAATGAGTTACGAATTCAGTTTACTTCGACTATTGTGACGGTAACGTCGTCGTCACCAATGCATAACAAACGAGAATTTACGTATTCCACTGTGTAAATATTATACAATATACTCTTAGTATTGGTGAAACTTTCTCCAAATGTAGACGCGTCTTTTACTAGCGTGAAAGTGCGAATTAAAGCTTGTTTGACATATAACGTCAAAAATATATATTTGAATGTCACGTATCTATTACGACTAGCATAATAATGATATTAATCGTTGACGCGAATTATAATTTCATAAAAATATAATTGAATAGTCGGCATTTTAAATAAATTAATAATTTGTGATTGTTATATATAAATAAACTTAATGTTACAAAATAGTGCACTAATTGAATTATTTTCTATATTAATTCTATATTATTTGCTCCTTAATTTATTTCAATTGCACGTTAACTTATAAGAATGCATATAGTGAACAATTATATATGTCATAATACTTAAATACTACATTTTTCTATCAGATTTGATTTGATCAAATAATTTTTGCTTGATTGTTATTAAGTTTGATTATGCAATGACTACACCTGATTATATCTCAATTATATTGATTTTTATCTGATAGAAAGGTAGTAATAAAAATGCAAAACCATTCGCAATTTGTGACTAAAACGTAGTACTAAAAATGAATTCGAGTAATTTGCGAAAGATTAACGCAAAGATCGTGCGGGAGATTAAAGAATTGAAGCACAAAAATGGCTCAACTTGAATATTATAATAGGCCAATTAAAATGCAATGAATCAACCAATCAGAGGATGAATGGAAAATCAACAATAGACCCAATCATACGTTTAAATGGAAGCTTTGATTAAAGAGTAGAGTAAAAGTGTACCGCGGACCTTTTCTTGTGCTAAACTTAGCTTACTTCTAAAAGATAATTATTATTGATGTCGGGAACGTTAGGAAGAGAGTAGAGCAGGTTGTCGCGTGACGAATTTAAAATGTGTGGGCCGTCGAGTATTAATTTATAGTGGTCTATGAATATGGAA
Organism: Psilanteris sp. ZL-2020; assembly: GCA_022817085.1. Taxonomy (NCBI): domain Eukaryota; kingdom Metazoa; phylum Arthropoda; class Insecta; order Hymenoptera; family Scelionidae; genus Psilanteris; species Psilanteris sp. ZL-2020. The sequence continues at coordinate 7,302 of JABFQC010005883.1, read as the reverse complement.
ATCGTGTCGACCGAGGGTAAGCACAGGGTTAGTCTTTAGCGTGGGGTAAATGATGTTTGTTGACAGAGACATCACATTCACGGCACCGCTTCGTCACGCTTAGCCAAGTTTGCGTGTGACGAATAGGTACGAAACGTCAACCTATGCAAAACTCTTGAGACGATAGCAGAAAAATTTTAATTAAACTTCGGAAGTGAGAGACGGAATTATTTGCGCGTATAGTCGTAAATTACGTCTAAAGAAACAATCAGTTTCTAATGCGTTGATTCTTCGTATACATGAATTACGTACACTGAGAAAAATAAAACATGAAAAATTACTGTTTATAATACTAGTTTGGGGCCATATGATACAAATCGTCCAAATTTACTGTGTTTAACAGCAAAAAATCAAGTTATTTACATAGAAAATTACTGAATCGTAATAATATATTACTGTTAAAAACAGTCAATTTTGACGATTTGTATTATATGGCCCAAACTAGTGTTATAAACAGTAATTTTTCATGATTTATTTTCCTCAGTGTATAATAAAAGTAGTAAGAATCAGAAACATGTTTTGTGGATATTGAAGAAAGCAGAATAGTATATTGATAATTCATTTCAATAAATAAAATATATAATTTTTGAAATGTATATTGAACAATTTACTTTATATGCACTGAAAAAAATCTGTGTAAATTTACTTAAGTTTTACATCACATCTACTGAATATTAAACTATTAATAGTGTACAAACTCTATCATTGTATGAATTTTACGAAAATACTTTAAAATTACACGACTTGTGTAAGATGTTGAAAATATAAGTAATAAGCCTTTAATAATATTTACTGATTTTAATTTTTCAACATTTTTCTGCGTGTAATATACGGCACTTAAAAGATGTATCATAAGTTTCCAACGTTTATTTTCACACGAAAACGTAAACAAATCCAAAAAATTACTAAAAACTCAAAAAAAAAGTTATTTCCATTCTGGTTTTAACTAAATTATACAAAAATGAGAATTTTACAGCAAATAAATAAAGTACCCCTAGAAAATATGTATCAGAAGTTTCCTACATTTATTTTCACACAAAAAAGTAAATAAACATGAAAAATTACGTAAGAAATAAAAATCAATTATTTAAAAAATTATACAGATTGCAACAGATCAAAATACATTTTCTGATAATAATTTTAGGCAAATTAATCCGGAATAAGCCCTCCTTTCCTATTATAAAATTACATTATTTATATTTGTTTACATTTTCGTGTGAAAATAAACGTTGGAAACTTCTGGTACATCTTAAAATTTAATATACTTTAATACACTTAATTTAATAATTTATAATAAAAGGTTCAAGTAAAAGAGTAATAACGTTACCAGTACCAAAATAATAATAAATTAGAATAATTCTATAAGTTAAATTTAGTAAATAAACATAAAATATTCACTTCGTAAATGTGTTGTATATTTGTCGTTAGAAGATGTTGACTCGACACATTAAAATTGCAAAGTAATAAGTGTTTCGTATCTCGAGTTAAATGCCCGCGAGTTAAATGACATAATATTTAAATATGTGCCAGTGGAATAATAAGAAAGCTGGAAGGGGGAATAAGAGGGTTTATCGGTTGTTTCTCGAGAATAGCGCGCTCTCACGCCACGGTGGTCTCAACAAAGCAAGCGCTACAATTAATATCGTGGTGCATCGTTGGTGGTACATGTGCACACTTCTTTGCGTTTACGCTATACGTTGCAAGGATAATGTGTATTTGAGATAACGAGCACTATAACGCTTCGACCGACTTAACTTTATTTACATAGAAGCATTAATTAGAATATTATGGTTAAGCGTAACGCAGGTATCGTCGTCCCTCTATCGCGTTTCGTATAAGATTTAACGAGTCAGTTAAGTGCAGCGTAAGGATGCACTCTCTGTTCTGATTTTACGCTGGACGATCATGTGAGAGATACTGCCGGCTGATACAAAGACTGTAGGACCATCGGGAAAATGTTTTTCATCTGTTTAATCCATCAATATCACCTGCTCCATTAATCAAATTTCCTTCTGACTTTGGAAGGCACCCCTGCAGATTATTTCGCAATTATTAATTGCTGTTTAATTCACTTTAATTCGATTTGATTCTTAATTATGATTTATTGCTTGGTACATACTATCGCGCAGATATATGAGTATATTCAGAAAAAACTGTCACGCACATGATAATAGTCAATTAAATAAATTTATGGCTTAGTAGCGTAAAACTAAAATATACCTTCTATAGCGCTAGTGATACACTTTCAGAGTTTATTTGTAAAGATATATATTACAAGCATAATTACCAGAAATTCAGTCTGAAATATCACTTTGCTTGCCGAAACATTGTTGTTAAATATTTATCGTTGACAAAAGTGCTCGGGCGTATTAAAGTATGGTTCTTGCAACACCAAACAATTCTACGTTCACTCACAGCTACTCCGTCATAAAGTTGGATCCACAACTTGCAACTTTCAGCGTCGACGGTAATAATTATCAATCGCCGAATAATTTTCCTGGGAATTCGTGTTTATTGACGTTTATCGGAGGCCGTATTTTTACAGTGAAATGCGAAATGTTACAGAAACTGCTCGCAATGTGAATGCGATTCTTGGAACGCTTCGAAACGCACCATTTGCCAATCCGGATCGTGCGTTAATATCGACGGCCGCTATTTTTGATCTCTACATTTTTTGTTTCTCCCGGATTAAAAGGTGCACGATATTTGAGTTTGTTGTGTATAGGCATTAAAAGTTCAATTGCTTCAAATTGGTGGATTCGACTTGTAATTTTGTTCAAATTTGCCACTTTCATACCTTGTTATCACAATTAAACTTTCCCGTCCAACATTTTTTAAATAATTCCCAGTTCAAGATAACTTGATAATTGTAAATCTTGCCGTTTAATAATTTTTGTTAAATAAATTTATACACGAACCATATTTAACAACGAGTATTAGATAATTAGATATCTACATATGATGAACCTAAAATTGATCATTGTTATTCACTTTTATATAGGTATATGGTTAATGTAATTGTATACATTATTTAATACATTTACAAGTTTGCATTATTTTGTAATTGACATAATTTAAACATAAACATAACTTGCATAAACTGTATAGTTACAAGAAATATATTTGGACGATATGTCTATATTTTTACAAGAGAGCTCATTATATTTTAAAATTGAAAACCCTTTTATTGAGCTTGTAATTTTCGTCAGGGGGATTCATTATTGATCAATTTAAATAACAAATAATCCACCATATGATGATCATCTCCTATTACCTTCAATAATACTAAATTAATGTTAACAACTGAGCATAATATAAATGCGTACAAATATTTTAGCTAAACATTTAATGCAATACAAAATCAAAGAGCTTTTGTCTAAACTAAACGGTTGTTTAAATATAGCCTTATCATTGAAATATTAACTTTGAGAATAGGCATAAGGCCATTGGACCAAGGACGGTCCTACCTGTTGCTCGGCGTAAGACGTAAAGAGTCCTTCTGAGGGTGACGCCCATTTGGCCTTTGAGGTACGTTCGCCCTGCTCGTGATCCTTGCCATTTGTTCACGAGTTCGGAGAGGTCGTGCTTTCGAGGTTGCCGCGCATCCTCAAATGTCTGTGTAGCGCGAGAAAGTAACAACAAACCGCATGGAGTCGTATAAAGCAGTATTTAATGAAAGTGGTTGCTGGCGGCTACTGAACATGTACAGGGGCTTAGTGCGTTGACAAGATATTATATAGAAAGTAATTATTATATAATATAACATATAACATAGATATTATAACAAAGTAATTCGTTGACATGTTCTTGTTAAGATTATTGTTTTATGCAGGTGTTGAATCGAAAAAACATTATAAAAATAAGTGTTATAGAATAGTATTTCAAAAGTTCTTATATTTGTTAATACTTACTTATAATGTTTGTGTACTTTTACACTATTTTATTTATATTATATTCATATTTATATATCGATATATTAATATTATTCCACATTATCATATACATCATATAATGTAGTATTCATGCTTATACGTTTTTGAATAAAACTGCTGACCTATGTGAGCGCAACAGCTGCACAACAAACTCTAGCTTACACAGTTATAAAGCAACTAACATTATACAATTAATAAAATCTAAAATATATAAATTTATTGTGTACAAAAAAAAATTTTATTTTGAAAAAATTCAACAACAAATTTTACATTTTGGTAAATAGATTGATGTAAATAAATTTTTGAATAATTTTGAAAGACGTAAAAACAATAAAATGATAATATATACAAATTACACAAAAATGCTAAATTGAAAGAAATATTGAGGACAAAGGAATAACTTTCTTACTGGAATTTAATAACTTTCAACTGGAAATAAGGCTGAGATTATATCTAGATTAATACATTTAATTAATTAATACATGTATTGGATATTTTTCTTCAAATATCCTAATATTTTAGTCCAAGATGGCGGTATAAGAGAAGAAGCTAGTACTTTGCGGTGGCAAGGTGATGAGATTGCCGAAAATGAAATCTCTCAACGTACCCCTGAAGTTGATGTAGTTGCCCAACGGAACAAGGAGAGGAGATTCAAAAATGTGGAAAATAGAAGAACTGTAAATTATGAGATACGCGTGTAATAAGCAGATCATTTGTGGTAATGCGAAAGTCACCACTGGTTGTTAGAAAAAGAGAATGCGTTGCGTCAATTAATTTTCGTTAGGTACGAAAATGAATTGCGTGGAAATGATAATAGTGCAAGAAACATGTTAAGCTGCAATGAAAAGAAATAAAGAAATTGACCTATAATGATTCATATAATATAGGTATATATTTATGACGGTAAAATTGAAGAAATGGAAGTTTGAATTCAATGTTTAGAAATTCTATATATTAATTATAAATTTGATGACGCAATATTTCGTGTGTTTATTTGTGTAAAATTGAAAGGTAATGCGGGAGATTGGCTACGATAACATGAAGAATATTTAATGATGTCGTTAATGAAAGGGTGAGAGATTTTAAAACTCGATTTTTTATATCTGAATCTAAATTTTGAAAATTTTAAATCGAATTTGGTGATGTCCATGAGTGGTGTACTCAATCATATTTAAGATTCAGCTGATAGAACTATGATTGAAAATATAGTAGTGCTCCTTCTACAGAAATCAGTCACAGCAATTGCATCTCTACTACAGAATATCATTACGGATCGGGCAAATGCTATATGTTGATGCATAAAGATGAGACATACAAGCAACAACGTCTAGACGTCTTACGACGTCAACCAAATCCAGGACCATAGGCGTCTGTTATGCTGATGGCAGAGTATACACGCGTGCCATAAGTGTGGGTTGAACAAGGCGCCAAGATCTTACAAAACCATTTCGATAGAAATATAAGTTATTTGATAACTAAGAGGCAAGCATATGTCGCAGCCATAAGCGTACTAAGGCTGACAAAGATCTGCGCACGTGTTATCGATCAATCCAAGATAAGATAGATGGAATGAAGAAATTAGTTGAACAATTACTTCGTGCACCATACAAAAGTTTACATGATCCTAGAAGTGAGCTGCTGAGAATTACACTCAATGTCATTATGCAACGGAACAATTGGTTAGATATTTAGGTTTTATTGGCTTGTTGATTTTGGAACAGGCTCGTTTTCAGTCACTCAGAGTCTAGATGTGAAAAATCAGAACGCTCTTGAGGTGAACCAAGTGTTCGGATTATAAATGCGCACATCAACCTAACATACATTCATCGTAAAAGACACTAAATCTATTGAGTTATTAATGAAATTTAATTAACTGAGGAAGTTTGCATTTAGGGGGAGTTTGCATTCATTTCTCAATCCTCATTCATAATCGTTTCTGATATGTTGCTCCGGCAAAATTATCGATCAATTTGTTTTGGAACTTTAGCCAGGTCATGATACCTCGACTATCATTGTGTACAATTAATATGCATTTTCATTAAACATAATATGCTTACCGTTCATCTTATGTCCAGTTGACCCATTATACTACGTCACCTTCTTCCCTCATGAAGCAGTATTTAATAAGGCGCCACTTACTGTCCTCTTTCAAATTACCTACTTAATTGACGGTCGTTTAACAACAGAATACCATGCTCATAATGAACAAAGCGTTCTGATTTCGAGTTTTGTGCTATTTTATTAAATACTATATATCTCAATTAATAGTGAGTCATTCCTTTTATTATTATCTGTTACACTGTAAAAGGGAGAATTACTACGGTGGTCATCATCTCAACATTAAGATTACGCGTTCTTTTCTTGTATAGGGAGTTTCGCGAGTGTTTGTTACCGACGACGCATTATTCGCAAACAAAGCCGATCGAATTTCTTAAACCCAGCTTAAAAACTAGTTATATCACCATAATACCAGCAAACACCACTAAAAAGTTTATCCAAATCATCAATAGGATATTCATGACATACCAGGATGATTAAATATGAACATAGGATAATTATTTGGAATAATTAAGATTTGCCGAAAATTTGGTACATCAACAAAATGCAATTTCATACGTTGCATTCAAACTAACACCTGGATATAAGAAGCGCCTATAAGGATGTTAAGGTTAGGTCCCTATTATTTATGAAATAGTAGTTAATCCCAACTAATTCGAAGACGAAATACATGTACCACAAATTAAATTAAAGATTTCTAGAGGCAATAAAAACTCAACCCAGTGCTGATTTTGGAGATCGAGAAGGCAGAGGCAGCGACGTTCGGTGTCTTCTAGAAACTCCAAACGCGGTGAACATCAGATGAAGACGTGGATTCGCCGATGGAACTCGAACTTTATCCTGTAGACTGCAATAGCGCTATTGATGGCAACAATGGTAGGCCTATCATCCATCGACGTCTACAGAGTTTGTACTGATAGAAATGTGATAGTAAAAATTAGCACTAATTATGATAATTGAGCATTAAAACTGACTAATGATAATTGTTGACATGTTTTGTGGTAATTGTTAACATCTTATGTGCTATTTTTTAAATTTGTTTTCTTATATCCAACATGATTAACATATTTTATCTCAAATTTTAACACAAGACATATTAAAAATTTTCATTTGTCATTCGAAATGCTCAATTATCATTATTCATGCAAATTTTTACTACCAAATCTCCTTCAATATATACTACTTTACGTCTAATTTATACACTTTCGAGTATGTTATATAATATTAATTATGTACGAAGTGCTAAGTGACAAAATATTGTACTATCCTAGAC
>JABFQC010005882.1:0-11243 GCA_022817085.1 Psilanteris sp. ZL-2020 | reverse complement strand
TGTCATACTACGTATCTAAGTATGAAACATAATAAACATTATAATAATAAATTAATTATTCTCCATCTTTAGTAATAATTAATGTTTATTATTTTAAAAGTTTGTAATTAAATATTTTATGTATTTAATATTGTATTTGTGTTTACATATATATCTATATACAGGGCATTTCGATAGTATAGCCATCTAGTGGATTCGGACGTTAAGTCGTACATGTAAAGTACATTAGTTGCATAGGTCTGGTCGCACGCATGCTAGCGCGGATAGGATCTACGTAAAAAAACTGACTTCGGCTGGATTCCGTCAATTCCGAATTCCGATGATTTAGTAGATGTCAATCTAACCTCAACTAATTAATTAAATTATCATAAATAAATAAAATAGAATTTTTAGTTTTAGTGTAAAATTATAAGTAAAATGAATACACATTAATGTTAATTATAAAAATTAAACATAATAATTATGATTTTAATTTAAGCAATGAAGTATTTTTTTATAATTATATTAAATAATAAAGTAAATGAGAAGACTTCATTTATTATAAATAATATTATTTGATTATTAAAAATGCTTCCTATTAATTATCTTGGTTGTAAATAAATATTAATGCTTTTATTTAATTATTAATATTTGTTTTAAATATATATTTTCTTTATTATTTGTTGCTATTATTATTTTAAATAAAAGTTTACAAAACTTTTAAACATTTAGTTAAATGGCATACATTTTTTTATATCTAAAATGTTATATTGTCACTTGCAATTCCAAGACTAATAATAATAATTAAAAATATAAATTTATTTGTAAAAATAAACACAACATTTATATGAAGAAAATATAACAAACAAGCAAATATTGTATACCTTTTAATCAATATTTTATATACACCATAATATTATATCAAAGTATAATAATAGCAACAAATAATAAAGAAAATATCTTTTAAGAAAAATAATAATTAAATACAAACATTAATATTTATTTACAATAAAGATAACTAATAGGATGCATATTAATAATTATGCATAGATAATATTATTTATAATAATTGATGTCTTCTCATTTACTTTATCATTTAATATAATTATAAAAAATTACTTCATTGCTTAAATTAAAATCACAATTATTATCTTTAATTTTTATAATTAACATTAATGTGTATTTATTTTACTTTTTTACTACTAAAAATTCTATTTTATTTATTTATGACAATTTAATTAATTAGTTGAGGTTAGATTGACATCAACTAAATCATCGGAATTCGGAATTGACGGAATCCAGTCGAAGTCTGGAAAATACTAACAGATGTAGAATGCTTACTTTTTGCAGATGATTTGAAAATGTTTCGTAATATTAAGACTAATGATGATAGAATATTGATATAGAAAAGTTTGAATAGTTTGAAAATTGGTGTAATGATAATAATTTATTTTTAAATATAGAACAATGCAAATGCATTACCTTTTCAAGATTAAAAAAGAAAATTTATGATTTTAATTATAAATTAAATGAAGAAACAATTTTGAGAGTAAACTTTAATAAAGATTTGGGTGTTATATATGATGATCAATCATATCGTATCAATTTACGTGTAGGGAAATGAATTTGGGTGATCCTTATATAAATCATGATTATAAATTAATTTTTTCTACATTGAAAATTCCTACATTGAAATCCTCTAGAATGATGTTGGATTTAAAATTTATTTATAAACTTTGTAATAACATGATCGATTGTCCTGAATTGTTAAACATGTTGAATTTTAGAGTTCTAAAAATAAATTCTAGACATCGTGTATAAAACTAATTATACTGAAAATAATCCCATTAATAGGATTTGTAAAACGATAAATGAAATCAATATTGATTTGTTTCATATTGAATATAGTGATTTAATGACATATAAATGCTAATATATATAATTGTGAAAATAATTTAAACCATATTAGAATAATGATCTATTTATGCTTATTTTTTATACTTTATATTTTATCTGTATATAATGGACTTTAGTCCGTAGATATAAAAATAAATGAATAAATTAATTTTAATATATTTGATAATAAAATATTTGTATTATTTTTTAATATAAGTCGCTTTGTTATTATCAGTATGATATAACATTCGTCTTTACCGACGTTCAAAACATTTATAGGTTTGGTTTGACAACTGACATTTCGTATGTTCACTGCCTGAACTTCGCATTTCTGTAGTACTTCCCACACCCATATATATATGATAACTATATATTTTCTTAATAAACAAAAAAATCAAACAATATTTCGATTAATAATATTTTATAATGACAGTGTGATTATTAATAATATTGATAAATTATTAGAATAGTATTTTAGAATGACGAAATATATTCTACAATCCACATTATATTTGTAAACTAAATTTTATATGTATTGTATAATTATATATATATTTTAAAATTTAAATGTCCCACCACTGATATTTTATGTGGATATTTATTAAATTAAATTAAAATATTTAAAATCGAAAGGGTTAAGTAAAACAAAATTCTAAATAATTTTTAATAGTTTACACATGATACTATAGAAATATAAAATTGATGAAATAGGATTAAATTTTATATATTTTATTGTATAAAAAAGTATACATTATTTACACAATTTATAGTAATTTATTTATTTGAAATAATAATATAAAATTGATATTTAATTTTGTATTAAATTACAATTTGAATATAAAATATAGAAAGCTGTATTCATTAAGATTTATTTCCAAGTAAAATTAGTATTATATTAATACTCTGGCTATATAATAAACAACAAAATTAACAAAATTCAATTCAACCGTTTAAATTTATTTAAACCATTAAATACAATTTATTTGAAACTTAGATTCATAATACATTGCTAAATTTTAATTTTCTTATTTAGCACAATTTGATAACATTATAATATTATTAATAATTACAAAAAAATTGAAAAAATAATATAAATACAATCTAAGCAAAAATATTTAAAGCGTGTTTAATTGGTCAATGCTGGTTGAAAAGTTGACTCTAACGCCTTCTACGCTTGCACCCACTGGCTATCGAACTAAATTTGGCCACAAAACCAGCCCAATGACTCTATGCATATCTGCCAATGTAACACTATTGGTATTCTAATCGTCCAATTTATCTAGGTGGCGCTGTCAGCTTTCAGATCGGTTGATTCGTTTTGGAAAGTTGTCATTGTCACATTGTCAGTAAATATGAATACTTAAATACTTACTTGGTGGAAGAGGTCCAACTATATCCAAATGAACATGATGAAATCGTAAATTAGGGACATCAAATTTATGTGATGGAAGTTTCTTATGACGTGAGATTTTGCTCCTCTGGTAAGGTACACAAGTACGTGCCCAATACGCTACATCTCGCGCCATTCCAGGCCAAACAAATTTTTGTTTTGATTAATTTACGAGTAACTTAATCAAAAAGTTTTTTTCTCAAAACTAAAGGTACATAAGGCCTTATTTCACTAGTTAATGTGTCACACCAAACAATAGTGTCGCTCCCATCAAAACGTAGTGGTTGAAGATTAAGTGAACCTGAATCATCTTTAAGTAATGCAAGTTCTTGGTCGGCAGCTTGTCCAGTTGCAAGATCCTCTGTTGAAATAGTAATAGCTTGCTCAATACTATCTACTCTCGAAAGAGCATCTGCTACCAAATTCTGAAGTATGTTTCCTGAAATATGTACAATATTTGTAGTAAACTGACCAATATAATCAAGCTGTCTCAATTGACGTGGAGAAGCCTTGTCAAGTTTTTGCAAAAAGGCATAAATTAAAGGTTTATGATCTGTAAAAATGACCAAATCTCGACCTTGAACTTGTTGTCGAAAATAGTGCAATGCACTAAATATTGCCAATAGTTCACGATCATATGTACTGTAGTTAGCTTGGGTAGATGTAAACTTGCTAGAAAAAAATGCCAATGGTTTCCAAGAATCCAAATGTCGTTGTTGAAGTACTGCACCCATGGCAGTATCTGATGCATCGCAATGATAAGCAAGTTTAAAATTTTGTTTAGGGTGAACTAAAAGTGTAGCATTGGCTAATAACTTTTTTGCATCAACAAAAGCTTGTTCAGTCTCAGAATTTCAACATACTGGTCTTTTATCATTTTTGATAGCATTAGACAGTTGAGAATTTAACGGACTCAATATTTCAGCTGCTCTAGGAAGACTTCTTCTATAAAAGTTCAATATACCTAAAAAACGATAGAGATCATTAATAGTCTTGGATTTATTGTAATTAACGATGGCTTCAACCTTATCTGGAAGAGGTTTGACACCATTGGAATCTATAAAATAACCCAAAAATTTGACTTGTTTAACTCCAAGAACATATTTGGCAAAATTCACCTTAAGACCATAATCTTTAAGACGAGTAAAAACAATTCTAAGATGTTGTTTATGGTCTTCAATGTTCTTTGAAGCAATTAAAACTTCGTCGATATATGCATAAACAAACTCAAGATCACGAAGAACTGAATCAATAAATCTTTGAAAAGTCTGAGCAGCATTTTTCAAACCAAAAGCCATTACAACAAACTCAAACAGACCAAAGGGCGTAATCACTGCGGTTTTTGGTATATCATCTGGCGCCATGGGAATTTGATGGTATGCTCTAGTTAAGTCAAGAGTAAAAAAAATCATTGAACCATCAAGCTTAGAGGAAAAATCCTGTAAATGAGCGATAGAATAACTATCCGGAATAGTTATCGCATTGAGTTGACGATAATCGCCACATGGACGCCAGGAACCATCTTTTGGGGAGCTAAATGAAGCGGACTAGCCCAAGGACTACTTGAAGGTCTACATGTACCCTGATTCAACATAAATTGAAATTCTTTTTTGGCCTCAAGAAGTTTCTCAGGTGTTAATTGTCTGGCACGTTGCACCACGGGCGGAACTTCAGTTATAATGTGATGATAAACTTCTTGTCGAAGTTTATTATTTTTACATAATGATAACGATTTTAATTCCGGAAATTCCGTAAGAATTACTGTGAATTCATTATTGTTATATGTGACTGATAAAACTGAAGGTGTAATAGAATTTGAAATTCTAGCTGGAATTGACAAAGATGTTGATTGATCAACTAATGATCTACATTTCAAATCAACTAACAATCCATAATATCGCAAAAGATCCGCACCAATTATCGGTTGAGTCACTTCCGTAATAATAAATGGCCAAGAGATCAATTTCTGCAAACCCAAATCCAAAGTGAGAAGTTTCTCTCCATAAGTTTTAATAAAATCACCATTAGCAGCAAACAATTGAATTTTACAGGAATTGGAAGTCGAAGATATAAAACGTTTTGGAATCACAGAAACATCTGCTCCTGTATCAATGAGAAAACCTATTCCATTAGTTTTATCAAAATAAATAGGCGGTTTTTCAAAATATTTCCACCCTTGACCACCTGGAGCAAAGGCGAATTGTCTAGTTTTCCTGCAATTTCCATGAGCATGGTGATTTACAGGAATGTTCTTTATTTCCATATTTTTGATGATAAAAACATAAATCTTTTTGCAACGATTTATTTTTAGATACAAAAGTCTCATCACTTTTTTCATCAAAATTTTTCGAATCACGATAACTACTGCGACTGCGACCTCTAAATTCCAACTTGTTAATTTGTTTTGTTAAATTGTCTAAATCCCGCTTAATTTGATCAATATCATGTCGCACAGAATTAAATTGATAATGATTACCCACATGATCATCGGTAAAAATTTATTTTTCTGAGATATTACATTAATCTGTGGTTGGAACACATCAAATATTCTATCAGCCATTGCGGTTAACACGTCTAAATCTGCAGTGTCATTTGCCGCCAAAATGGATCTAATCTGTTTCGGCATTTGTTCAATAAAAAGTGTTTTCAAAACTGGATTATTACAATTTCCCCTCGTTAATGTTCGCATTCTCTGAAGACAAAAAGAAGGTTTTTCATGCCACGCATTCCTACCATTAAATAACTGACGAAAGTCTTTTCTCCAAAGACTCACCAAAAGCTGAAATAATCCTTGACTTAATTGTCAAATACTTATCTCGTAGTGGTGGAGGATCAAGAAGATCACCAATTACTTCTAACACCGAACTGTCTAAATTTACTAACACATATGTGTAATTACTATCATCTGAAACAATTCGCTTAAGAGCAAAAGCAAATTCGGCAACAACAAACCATTTTGCAGGATTCTCTTTCCAAAAAGGGGGAATATGGATTGCGCCAATAGCTGTAATATATCAACAATAGCTGGTTCCAATTGTTGATTCATAAATACTTCATTATCAATAACTGTATTATTGGCATCGTCATTCTTGTCGTCATTCTCCAGTTGAGATCCATTTGCATCAAGAGCTGCATTATGTTGTAAAGGCATCTTCAATTCAAACTTATAATCTCAATTAAATTCAATTTTACAAATGTATATAAAACGTTGTCGAGCTATCCCCGGACGGCTCATACACCTCAATGAGATTTTTCGCCAAGGTAAATCCCACGTTGCAGGATAGTATTTATTCGAACAACGTTAACAACATTTACTCCAAATATCAAATTGTCCCGAAAAATTCTCGTCGAGTTTTTCCAAAAATAAAAATGGCGTCAATTTGAAAAATGAAAACGGCTGACTGCGTGTACAATGATTATGCGAAAAATTTCAAAGTAAAACACTTGTTGTTTTATAATATTGATCAAACTTGTTGAAAACTGTATATAATAATGTTTCTTTTTAAATATTTTATAATCCAATATAGATTATCATTCCAAAATTATATCACAAATGTTTGCCGATATCACGCCGGGGTAACCAATTTTTGTGGTGATTATGTGAATGAATTTCACCACCAAATAATATAACTATTTATTTATTGATTTATATTAACTCTTCAAATTTACAAAATATTATTATACTAAAAATTAATACAGTTAGAAATACAAATAAATTTTAATTTTGAGGAAAATTGCCATTGCAAAATATAATCTTAACAGAATGTAGTATAATAAGAAATTAACTTTTAAATTAAATTCGTCACGCTAACATCGCTACTGACGAGGCAATTCACATATCTCAATACCAATTTTTATGAACTACTCAACCGTGCGTCGAATACCGACAGTTGGTTACTAGCTCTTGCAAACGTGTAACGCCACAATCTTAATACAGACCACGCCATTTAGCATCGATCGCCATTATATGTCTGTGATAAGTGAGCTGATTGCATAGGGTTGCACAAAACGCAGCAAGTCTGACACTCTGGTTTCACTATTTAGAAACACACCAAACAAAGAGTTAAACACGGATTAAAGAGTTTAGAAACTTGCATAATATACTCCTTTTGATGAATTAATTTGATGAATTAATTATGTTCCAGATAAAAAACGCGGTCCAATTTTCCCTTTCTGTTTGCCCCTGCAAATTGCAGTACATTTTCCTTCGTAGAAATATAAATACATCTTCCTTCGTAAAATATGTTTTCAATAAGCTATTATTTAATTATTTATTAATATATATTCTTATATATATATATTTAAAGAATAATTATTCCAAATTTTAGTATAATAATTTTGTAATCACAAATATGATTTATGATTCCATTTACATAAATTTAATTAAATTGTAATATTAATACAATTTATATTGACGCAACGTAATTATTATTACTTATTTATATATATATTATTAGTTAATGATTAATTATATTGTATATTTATTTTATTATATTAATATAATATTAGTATATTATTATTTACCTAAACATTGTGTTGTTAACTTTAAATTTCAACATTTTATAATTCAGCAAGTCAGATTAAATGAAGAATGATTTAATGAAATCATATTAATAATATCAACTTAAGTCCTTCATATCAATCATCGCATCTTTATTTTTCGCTAATATTAAAATGTCATTCGCGTGTGTCGCAATGTGTCTTAATTGCCATATCTTAATACCTTCTATTGTTCTTTCCTTCATCTTCTTCTCCAAGCTTGATATATATGTTAAATAAGAGTGGATTTAGAACACATCCCCGTCTTATTCGTTTCGTTATCCAGAACTCCTCTTTCAAAGTCTCTTTACATCTTATTCTCACCTTCGTTTGTTCATAAAGCTCTTGAATTATTCTCAACAAAAATAAGCTAATTCTTAATTTTTTCATTGTCCTCCATAATTTACTTTTATCTATTGTATCAAAAGTAGCTGCGAAGTCCACAAATAATGTATATAATTTTTTCTTTTTCTTTTTGTGCTAAATACTTCAAAATAAAGATCTGTTTTGTTTTGCCTTTTCTGAATGCTGTCTGTACTTCTGGTATACAATTTAAATTTCTTATTTCCTCCTCTAATCTGTTAATATACTTGTGTTTATTTTATAAGCTGTTATTAGTAATGAAAAAACAACTGTTTTCTCCGTGTAATATTTATCTAATCTTGTCTAGAATTATATATTCTATTTGTCCAGTTTTATATAATTTATTAATATATTTTAAATTTGGATTTTGAGTTTTAATAAGTTTGAGTGCTAATCTGATTAGAAGTGAACAATATAGTTCGCGATCCCCATGCTTTTACCTGGTTTCTGCCAGTTTTGCTCGCCGTGCCAGGTCCGCGCAAAAGCACGTGTTACATTTGCAGGTTATTTGGGGTATCGAAAAGAAAGAACGTCTTTTATAAGAAATAATGAGGGTTGGGGAGGCCTACTGCCTTTTTATTTCACAAAAAAAGAGACGCGGTGATCGCAAAGCGCGGTGTCGGAGTCGTAATGGTCTTTCGCAGGACGAAGACCCGGTTATATAAGTCGCGGTTACAAACTGCGCGGTTCAGAATACAGACGCGGTGGTCACAAAGCGCGTTGTCGTATAACAGTCGCGATGGTCTCTCGACTGTGGTATGAAGATGGTATGAAGACGCGGTGGTCGCAAAGAGCGATGTCGAATAATGGAGTCGCAATGGTCTCCCGCAGGACCAAGACGCGGTTATATAGGTCGTCTCGGAGGGGCCTTTAGACCCTCGGAGATACCCCAAGTCTATCGGTTACGAGACGCCCGGTGGCCTGGAAGGGAACATTCGAGACACCCGAATGCTAGGAAGTGATTCGGAGGTGGAGGAACCTGGCTAGAGTCGGAGACTTTAATAGAACTACTCGGCAGGAAGCCACTAGGGTAAAGGAGTGGAAGTACGAGACACCCGTAGTTCCTATGTGTTGGCCTTAGGGCAGGATTCCGTTAAGGACCCCTAAAAAGACTCCGGAGAGTCTATCCAGCCTTTTGCTTTGCTCTCCGGGTGGTAAAGAAAAGCTCAGCTTTTCTGGCGCTTTACTACTATATTGCCAGTAGCGTGCCGCCTGTCGCGTCGCTCACTAGTGGCGTTATGCCGTGCGCGCGAAGCGTCGCGGTACCGAAGCGGTTACAACTGAACGGTCGATATCGCGCTCGTGATAATATCGGTCAATATAAAAATATTATAGAATACAAATACCTTTAAAAGATGTTGCACCGTTACAGAAATTTAAATTTTGGCTCTTATAATCATATCATATATTTTATTGCCAGAGTTGCGATTGTATATTTTTATTTATTTGATGATGATTCTTAAGTTTAAATTTTTAATAAGGTTGAATATTTTACATTTTCGAAATATTAAAATTCGCTCATACTGTGATAGCACATATTTTATATGCAGGGTTATGATTATGTATTTTGTTTATATATATTCGGTGAGTACGTAAACCTTCGCCCGATGTTTTTTTACCTTTATAAGGTTATCTAATAGGCACAATAGTATAGTAGTGTTATAGGCGCAATAATTAATATATTTTGAATTAGGGTTTGATTTTGTTTTAATTTAAGCTTCCTCTATTAATTGGCTCATTTCGTGATATCACAAGTTTCCTTTCCAGGGTTTTGATTACGTATTTTGTTTATGAAAATTCAGTGAATTTTCAAATTTGAAAAACACAAACCTTGGCTCGATATTTTTTTACCTTTATAAGGTTGCATTAAAAGCAAAATGATAATTTTAATTTGTTTTGATTTGAGATTAATTTTACTTTTGAAGAAGATGGTTGATATTCTTTGTTAATGGGAGAATTTGTACTTAATCTATTAATTCTCTTTAATTTGATATAAATATTTTATATGCAGTCATGATTATGAATTTTGTTTCCATATTTCACGGATTATAGATAAACCTTGGCTCAATATTTTTCTTCCTTAATAAGATCAAGTTAGAGAAAATGGTAATTTAAATATATTGAATATGGGTTTGATATTTATATTTGAAGTTTAATAAGTTTTTAATAGTTTCTTATGTTTATTTAATTTTCTAATACAAAAATTTATATTTAAATATAAAAATGATGAATTTATGGATACTGTAATTTTAGCTAGTACTATATAAGATAAGAGTATAAAACATTTTTGGCAGAACATTATTATTAGATTAATAAATTTTATATTGCTTGATCGTAAAAAGTTATTGCATTTTAATTCATTTTTACTATATTTTCAACGGGTTGTGTACATTTGGACTAAAACACATTCTAACAACCCATACAACATATGAAAAACATATTCTGGTAACATTCATTGTGGGAATTTTACTTTAATTGAAAATATCAATATCTGAAATATACATTTCTTTATTACCACCAGTTTTGCTTAATGCTGTTGATTACACTAATCTTTAATATTTGTAACAAGTATATTATTTACTTTTCATTAATATAATTTATATGAATAGAACTGAATATATATTATACATTGTTGTATGCGATTAAAGAAGGATGCCTTTAATGAAACTTACATTTTGTAATATATACATTTTAAAATTAAGACAATTTTTTAATTATGCATTTTATGAAACAGACAATATTATTATAATACTATGTTTATTTTATATAAAACACATATTTTCGATATGCATATTTTGCAAAACTTAAAAACTATAAAATATACATTTCAATATAGTTACTTTTAAACTTCTTGTATATTTCGTATAATATATATATATATATATATATTTACACTTGTACATTTCAAGATATTTATAATTGAATGAAATACATTTTTTATAATAAAAGAACAGACCACTCCGATGGTAGCGCCAACTATATTTTCAGGGACATTTCGAAAACACAAAATAACATAGAAAAGTTATGAAGTCGGATATAGCTGCATTTCATGACGATTAAATAAAATTGGTATCAC
>JABFQC010005881.1:0-11244 GCA_022817085.1 Psilanteris sp. ZL-2020 | reverse complement strand
ATAAGTAATATTGTTCGGACATTTTTTTAGAAATTCATCTATGAAATTACGAAACAACGTCTCTCTGACTCCTTGGAGTCATACTTTCATACGAAAAGTATGAAATTTTTAAAATTTTGAAAGTATAAAAAATATACGTTTTGACCATACTTTTTCATAAAAAAATACTCAATGTCAAAACTACTAACCAATCATTTGCATTTACCGTAATTTCCTTATAAAGTACTAAACTATAACAATGACAAATGTTACAATTAAAAACTAAAATACACCACCACATCGGTTCTCCAAATATTTCGTTACGCCATAACACAAACGCAGCCATATTACCCGACTGCACGAGTCGCGATATTAAACCATTTCGGAGTACTATGAAATTATTATTCGAGCCCATATAAACCAGATTTATTTCGGTGTCGGATAATAAATAAAATTACACCCGCCTTCGTCAACATTTTAGCCCCAACCGACATATGAAAAGTAACAAAATTTTTATCGACTTTCACTCCGCGAATACATTAATACTGCGTCAAAGCATCGCAGCACCCTGATGTTATGGTGCATCATAATACTAAGGCTCGAAGCGTTAATCCGTAAAAAGTAAAATAACGTTTGATAAATTTGCGACTCGCGTATATAAAAGCGATATCGCGCGAGTGCATATACGCGGGATGGTTCGTAACCATGACAATGTAAAGCGTTTTGACACCACTGAAGAGCACAGACGAGTTTGTAAAATACACATTTTCTTTTATATAATTCATAAATTTTCGAGTCATTTTTTATTTTATTCTAACATGGGTACGTCCCCGAGTCGTAAATAAGATTTAGCGGAAAATGCATGTTGAGATATTAATTCGCAAATAGGAGAGCTTTCGAGGTCGTGCGTCAAGTTGTAAATGAGTGTTCGATGTATACATATATTATATATATATATATATATATATATATATATATATATATATATACATGCAAACGAGGTATAATACGAAATAGATCACGAAACGACTGAGCTCAAACATTGCACGTGTAATATTGTAAGCGCATAGATTTTAGCACAACACATCTAGCGAACTCGATTTTGGGTTTTAACCGTTTTAACAGATACCATGCTTTTATATATTTTAGTATAGTAAACTAGCTATGTCTGAAATAAGTAGCAAAGGTGGCAACTAACTGTACCCGAGTGGTAAGTGTTATGGAAAAAGGACAAGAATTCAGTTACAGTTCAAAAATTAATTATTTTGTTCTGTAGTCATTGCAATAATTATATTATATAATTACAAAAGCAGAACTTTAAACGTAAGTCGAGAAGTGAGTTCAGAGATATTAAAATTTGGTTGTTTGTATAGGATTTGAATATATCGTCCAGAAGTACAAACCGCAAAAAGTATGCTTTGGTTCTGGTTGTCCACGGGAGGTGTTGGGAGAAAAAGGTTCAAATTTTTATATGAGATACCATACCTTGGAAAATCATCCCAATGTTACTCCATGCACCTACGACCCTCTAGCGTCTTTCAAATACATTTATGATAAGGTGAGTGGAAAGAATTATTTTCTTTCTCAAGGCATTTGTAAATACACAGCATATTTTAATCATATTTTTGTATCGTCATTTTTCATACAAACCTATCAGCCATGCCTTAAAAGTATAAGCAAAATAGGCTACAGTGGGATCGCAAAACAAGGTTCACCGATTGAACCCAAGAACGTCAACCCAGCACCCGGATCCTACACACCGGAAGCATATTACTCTAAACTAATTAGGCAATCCAAATATCCATTCAATTCCAATGTTAAGAGATCGGTGCAGAAAATGAATACCAATCCTGGGTATGCGAAGTACTTTTCTCATATTATAATGTTTTGGTATATTTCAATTTGTGAGTGATACACATTTTTTATTTCATGATACATTTGTATCTTCAATACACTGAGAAAAAGAATTTCATTAAAAATTATACATGATAATGTGGATCTAAAGACAATATGTAGCATTATTTCATAGAATTTAAGAATCAAAATATTATGCAACTGAAAATTGTTACCATACTTTATGGAAAAATGTCTAATACTTACATAATAATTATACAAAGCTTGGTTTGTAATTAATTATTTAAATGTTTTTTATGGCAGCGTTTCCAGATAATATGGTAAAATTAATTAAAAATACAGCAATTTTTATGGAAAATTTTTTCTCAGTGTATATTCTATTCAGTATAAATTTGATAAAAATATAATGTTTTCATTTATTGAATATTTAGACAATTTAATAATTAATATTAGTATATAATGGAATAAACAATTTATCAAATAATTGTGAAGATTATTAAAAGGTTACTACAGTTATGTGAAATGTACACGGAATTTAATTACCGATTATTGCAATTTTATTTTTATTTTTATTTATAAACATTAACGGGCTTTAATCCCTTTATATTTATATCCCTGTATATTTATTTTATATAAAGTCCAGGAACGTATTCATTTTGGAAGAAAAAGGACATATTTGAACACACATTCGGAGGAAAAACTAAATTGAATCTTGCGGTTGAAATAAAGTGTTGTCACAGAAATACAGATGTTTGTTCAATTTGCAATGGGCATCCAGATGGGGATTATTGGCATAAAAACCATAAGGAATTCCTTTGCAATAACTGTATGCTGGATAAACGAATTACGTCGAAGAGTTGTAAACGCAATGATTTGAGTCAATTTAAAGTAAGAAATTGTATTTATATTGTTTATGAATAATTTGCATATTGCATTAAATTGTACGCATTTCTGTTTACAGAGAATAAGAGATTGTTCCAGCATTCACTTCCACAATGGTACGGATTCCAAAATATGGCTATTCGACCCAAAACTTATCGCAAAGTGTCTGCAAAAAGAAGCATATTTAAATGCATATAATAATGAATAGTTATGTAAACATCACCAACACTCGTGTTTGGTGCAGAATGTCACTCGTTGATAAAATATATTAATGAATATGTAACTTTGAAAAATCGTACTAAGGAAATAAAGTTAATCAAACGAATAATTAATCAGTGAATATTGTAAATTTGTCAATAATGTCATTATTAAAGATACGTTGCTTTAAACTTAAATCTTGAATACAGACTTAAGTTTATATATATTTATAATACAATGCACCACACTCAATTACATATCAATATTTTTAGCACAAATATTTAAATGTTTTTATTGTTTTTATTTTTATCCACATCAATTATATATTACATATCTTGATATCTGAATCTTATGGACAGTTTATTAAATTCTTTTATCATCATTAATTAATATTATAATTTTTTTATAATCTATTTTGCAAACTGTTTCCATAATGTCATTGATATTAAGCTAATAAGTCCTCGAATGTATCTCTTAAGTCGTTTTTATTTAGAAATAAAACTGTACATACATTTTACTATGTTATAATTCGATAAGCCTATAATTAATATGAATAATTATTTTTATATACAATTACTTGTAATCTATTTCTAATTTATTAAAATCAATAAATTAAATTTTATATTTCTTATCTAAATGCTGATTTTTAACAAAATATTCTATTTTATTCTAATAAATTTTAACATTAAATTTAACATATACTCATTTTTGAAAGATATTGGTATATAATTTTTCTTTATTTTAATCCATAAAACTGATATTACACTAATTTATGAAATAAATAAACTTTGCATGTGATTATTATGAAAGTAATTGTAATAAAATATAATATATATATATATATATATATATATATATTGTTCAGTATGTTAAAAATGAATGACAATAAAAGTATTCCTTTTCATACATATTATTAAACATTAAAATAATTAATTTAAACATCCCCTTAAATTAATCTTGATTAATCCATTTATATTTATGTTATTAATTATGAACCATCTATTTTGCTATTCTGTTGTAATACATATATGTATTAAGTTTGTTTACATTTACTAGTAATATTAAAAATAATAGTTTTAAATATTAAATGAATAATATTATTTGAATTTTCAACTTTACATAATAAGTACTTTATAATATAGAAAATGTATTAAAAAAGTAAAAGTAATATATAAAAGATAATCGATTTTTCATAATTATTCTATTTTATAAAATTTCATAAATTGGATGTGTCAATTTTATATTATTAGTTTTCAATATAAAGACAGTTATAAATCATAATGCATTACCCAGTTATATATTCCTTTAATAATATTAAATTATATAATCATACTTATTAAATGTTAAATTTTATATCTATGTCGCAGCAACATACTTTTTACAAAAATTCAAGGTGGATTTAAGTTTTAATATATGACAAAGTAGTATATATAAAAATAAAATTTATATATTTGTTATAAAACTTAATGTGATTTTAATATATTTTAGTAATAACTAATGTTATGTACATTGATTATTTTTATTTAAATATTTAAAATATTAATTAAATAGCCTAAAATACAGACAGTTTTAATGTAATTATGATTATATACATACATACACAAAACAACTATTAAATTATAATAAAACCAGGTTTCTAGTTTAAACAATTTAAACAATTATTTTTACTAAATATTTAGTACATTAGGATGCAAAAAAATAGACAAAACATATTTGTATTTTAATTATATGTATTGTTTATACGATACAAATATATAATATTTAGTTTTTTAAAGTTAAATCATTCATGTAAATTATTGTTTTGTAAAATGTTAGTTTACTGTTTTTATATACAAGTACACTTAAATCTATACAATAAACAATCACCCAAAAAATGAATTATAAAACTACATTACACTAAAAGTTATAGCAAAATATTATTTGTTAATACAAATAATGTTTCACGGTGTACACTTTTCCAACATAAATTAATTTGTGTAGGCATTTGCAAATTATTCATTAAAATATTTCATTAAACATTAAGGAAAACTATACATACATTACGAATAAATTGAATTGATATATAGCGATATAAACTTAAAAATTTAAAACAACTTTTATTATTTTCAAAATTACTAAATTATAAACGAATTTAAATATTTGCATATATTTCATATTTTATTGCACTTAAACATTAATTGAAAATCTATTTATCTTAAAATATCTCTTAATTTAAGAGAATAAATATGGTAATATTAATTTATATTTTAGCACAATTAGATTAAACATAACAATATATTCCATAAAACAAACAATTTATAATAATATTCAAACAGATAATTAAATATTTACACCAAACAATCGAAATTAATTCATCACCAGAAAAATATATCAGTTAAAATAGCACATATCAAAATTATTATTTTCTGATTTAAATTTAAAAATAATGAATTTATTTATTATTTTAATTGTTTTTTGTAAATATTGTAATTTGTAATTTCTTTTAAATATTAAAAATATATAAAATATTAAAATTAATTTAAAGCCGTTAGCTAAGGTTATTTTTTCTGTAATAATTTCGGAATTGTTTTTATAATTAATTAGTATAATATGAAATTAATATCTGGATAATATTAAAACAACAAATTATGTTTTTAATTATTAAAAAAATTTAAATTAAGGTAATATCTGATACATTGCAGAGATAATTATATTTGCCAATTTTATAGTTAAAGTAGTTTTACTCATAATATTTAATATTTGAAGTTATATTGTTGATGATAATTAAAATTAAGTGTAAAACAATAAATGATTATTTTTTAAATATAAAATTTGTAGTGAATAATGTTTAAATTTAATTTTAATATGATTTAATTACTGTCTTATAAAGTTGTATTCAGATTTAAATGTAATGGCAACTTAACTTTGAGAATCAAATATAGTTTAATTATAATTTTATTATGATGAGTAAGAAAAATAAATGATTTAAATGATAACTAGTCAATCTTGATTCTACTCTATTGTACACCCAGTCCAAACAAATTTCAAAAGTTTTCTATATAGACATATCAAAAATATAACTTAATCTATAGTTTAAACAGCTTTTTAAGTTAAAAGAGACATAATAAGACATGTCTATATTAGTATTAATAATAAAAATATAGATTTAACCATTATAATATTATCTTATTGGTTGAATTTAAAACGCTATTTATGTTTATGTTAATTATATGATTGGCTCGGACTGTTAGTTTGTTTCAAATTATATATTTTAAAAAGAGTATAAAAGTTTGTATAAATAATTATTTTGTTTTAATTTAATACTTGAATTTTGTCTTATAAAATAATAATTAAAATTAAATAAATAAAAGGTATAGTTAAAAATTTATATTTAATAGAAAAGTCTTAAATATATTTTACATTTTAAGCATTTAAATCTGCTGAGCAATAATTAAATTAGTAATATAATGAATAATCAAATTATTATACATAGAAGTAAACTTTGATTATACATTTTTCATTCAATTTAAATAACATATTATAAATTAAAATATTTAAAAATTATGTTAATACATAGAAAATATTTACTATACATTGTATAAGACGTATAAATATAGAACTTACGTTGAAACTTAATATTACTATATGGGAGCATAATACATATCAACTGTATTGAATGAGCTTTTAATGATATATTTACTATTAAATTTCACTGCAGATAATTAATATCATTATTTCATCAAACAACACCCATTAAATACAGTTTTCATTTCAACTTGAAGTTGATTCGTCTTGATTAACTACAGTTGAGCTTCCAGATTCTTCAACTGGATTTCCTCCATCTGGCGCTTGTCTTGAAATGATTGATGCAGATGATTCTGATGATGTTAGTGTATTTTCATCTTCCTCGTGAACTGATCTAATGGACATTTTATCTAATGAAACACTGGATGATTCTGTTTCTGTGTCAGTTTTTTCATTTAAATCGTTCTGATTACATTTTTGTGCTATTGTAACATCATTGTTTCCATCAAAATTTTCTGAAACTCCAGATGGTGTCAATCGAAAGTGTAGCGTCTCTGTGTCTGTTGTATTTTTAACGTTTTTATCCGAGTATTCTTTTCCAAATTCTGGTAAATTCCATAATCTTTGCAAACCATTATTTATTGTTAAACTAAAGTTTTCGACATACCGCGAATCTAATTGTTTAACGGTGTCAATTTCTGGAGTATGTGCTTCATCTTCAGTCGCAGATGACACCTCAGGTATTAAGTGATCATAAAATAAAGGATTTGTACAGTTATCTGTGTTACTCATATGTCGAACATTTGAAGTTATTAAATGTCTTGAAAGTTCATCATAGTCAGCAGAATCATTATTTTCTTCTGTCATTAATTCTTCACGAATAATTGTTGAAACTTTTGCAGTTTTTGGCAAGGATTCACAAAGATTTTCAGATGGATCTTGAATACTAGTTTCAGTTTGAGTTGGAATGCTATTGGTGCGTTTAATATTTATATGGCAATCATTATTGGTATTGTATCGTAAGCTATCGATAAGATCCATTACATTTGCTTGAATTGGAAATGGAGGTTTTGAGTTCGATCCGAGTTGAATAGATAATTTGTCTAATAGATGGTTTATGTGTACTTTTGTACCCTTAGCTGGATAAGTATCGGAAGATGTTGAAGCTGTACTAGACACACTTCTGTAAAGAAAATATTAAATAAATTTTAAGTACACTTTATTTTAATTACAATTTAAAGTAAAATTCATCTTGAAGTATGAACATTATTGAATTTATTAAATTGTGTATTATATGATATTGAACATAACATGCATGAAATTTTTGTTACTAGAGAATAATTATAATATAAGGATGAATGACAAATTGATCAAACTAAATCTAGCATTAACAAAAATTGATTTTTTATTAGTTTTTTTTTTAATAGTTGAAATGAGTTTACATTTAATTACAGATAAGTAAGAAAACAAATTACTAATAATGTATATACAGAATCACAAAATTCATTAAAGTTTATATATTGCAGATTACTATATTTTCTGTGTCAAAAGTAATACATTTACCAATTATATGTAATACATTACAAAAATATATACAAATATATATAATTTGTTATCAAACTATCATAGTAGTTCGCATATATTAAATATTAATAATATATAAACATAAATTAATATATATATATATATATATATATATATATATAGTATTATTATATTATTTAACAACAATAAACAATTATTTTACTTACTTATGCATGACGTTTCCTGAGTAATCTGCTTTTGGTCTACAATTATATGAACTTGCTGTAGATAACATTGGCATTTGGAAATTACTATAAGTTATTGAATCAGAATTTCTCTGATAATTTGTTTTATCAGTTAAATTTAAATTAAATTTAGATGAATTCGTAGTTTGAAAATTGCCATAATCCGATTTTGAATTAGATGGAACTTCTTGTACCGGAGACCATCTTTCTGATTTTTCAGATGCAGTTGTTTTAATATTTTCATTGTTTTCTATATCATTTTCGATGTCAGAATCTATGAGCTGGAATTCAGTATCAAAATCGTCCTCAAACGCAGTACTTGTTACATCGTGCAATCGCGATTGTAATCTCATTGTTATTTCATTTAGTTCTGTAAGTTTCCGTCTGTAAAAATATTTGTTAAATAATTTAATTTTATTCGAAGTACATTTAAGGAAGTTCTAGATGTACATTCAAGTAAAAGAGTTTGTCTTTAGCAACAAAAATATAAATATAAATACTTAGTTTTTGGTTACTATGGATAGCATGAATAAATTCAGATGTCAATATTAATTTTGAACAGCTCCAATTTTGAACCGTCGATCTTCATATTTGTGAAGATTGACGGTTCAAATTTCTTTGTTCTTAAAATAAAATTTAACAACATTAAATAGGTTAATTAAATAAATTTTAAAATTCATATAGAAATTTATCCTTTCGAACATAAATAAATCCAAACAATTTATTGAATGATATATTAAATTTTTGTGACAATTTAAGACAAACGTAAATATGTTAAATACTTATTGCAATTCGTTAATCGTGCATTATAATAACTGTTACTTAATATTTTTTTTTTCATTTCACTAAATTTAAGTTTCTTAAAATGTTTCATGCATATATATTATATAATCAATATTTAAAGATATGTCTTACTTTAATGATTGTGATAACGAAGTCATCGATTCAGTATCAAAATGTGGTATAATATCTAAATCATCGTTTAATTTAGAATTTTGATTATCTGTATCCTCAGAATTAGTTGTGGATATGTAATTACTCAACGAATTTGGATTAGAAAATTGATGGCTATTCATATTAGTTAAGTTTTCCAAAGGTGTAATACTAATCTGAAATGATATAAAGTGCATAATAAGTATTTATGAAGAAAAATTATACCTCTTTCTGTAAAAAAAAACTTTTTAGCTTATAATACTTGAATACAAAATTTAATCTTTTAATAATATAATTTTATATACTTTTGAACGATGAAATATTAATAATTTAGAAAATTTCTTGTAAAAATGTATAAAACAGTATAATAATCTGTCCACACCGTCTATTTACCATGCTGTTGGAAAAACCACAGCAATGTTGTCCTATCTACCTTCCAAACTTATCCTTACTCCTTATTAAAATAATTATTGTCACTAATATAACTATTGTTTATGTTTATTCATTAGTTAGGTTATTTTATGGGAATATATAATATTAAATATATAAAATATGTTATATAATATTGTTTGTATATAATTATTCTAAAATTAAATATTTTAGATTATCTTGTTATGTATAAGGTACAGTTTTTTAATTATAATTTTATTATTAACAATAATAATTATTATTGATATTAATTATAAAAAACTCGCCTTCTTTTTTTAAATAAATATTTTGTGAATTATATTAATTTTTATATATCACATTAAAGCCCATGATAGCAAATCTATATATTATCGACAGAAGTAGATCTAGTGGAAATATATTTCTCCTCATAAGGACAACATGATAAAGTTTCGTTACAAATGTTAAGACTCTATGGGCAGATTCTACTGTATTATAATTTCAATATATTCTTTCAATTTATGTTTAATTATATTTATATGCCATTTTATTTTCAAAAATTTTTAATTCAAACAACCTTGTTCTTAGAAGTACATTGAAATGAAACGTATTCAATTAATTCTTGAATATAACTTATAATAGTTTGTATATCAAGTTTGTGTATTTGAGTGTGTGTGTGTGTGTGTGTGTGAGGGAATCCAACTTTTCCTTAATTTATCATTTAATTTAAAAGTATAGAAATGTAAACCTGAATTATATAAATAATACATAATAGTTATTCTTTGTAGAGTATTATAAACTTACTCTAATTTGTCCAATTATATCACCGGCATAATTTATAATGTTGAACCAACCACATAAAACAGGAAAACCAAACAAAAACACTGACAAATCAATTGCAGCAATTCCAATAACAATATCTTTTTCGTGATCAACTTGAATATTTTTATCTGGGTCGTACAATCTCCAAATTTTCAAAATTAATCTTTTATCTTTCTGTAACAATTAATATAGGTTTGCTTAAAAAATATATTATTAATTGTATATATAATATATTTTGTTGTTGTTGTTAATTAATGGTCCAAGAGTTATATGACCTCTATTAAAACTATTAATATGATTTATAATGTAATGCTCATTTAGGTACCAATTATAAACAACAACCACATAAACGAAAATAATAAATTGAATGATATTTTTTAATGTATATAAAGTATATACATTTGCCAGATATATTTGTCATATAAATTGATACACAATATTTTTAAATTTATATAACATTTTTGTTACATTATGAAAACACTATAGGTATATACATGATCAGAAGTTTCCAACATTTATTTTCACACAAAAAAGTAAAAAAATATGAAAAATTATGTAGGAGATAAGAAATCAATTATTTAAAAATAATTCAGATTGCAACAGATCAACATAGATTGTCAGGTAGTAATATTAGGAAAATCAACCTAGAATGAATCCTCCCTTTCCTATCATAAATTTACACTATTTATGTTTGTTTATTTTTCGTGTGATAATAGACGTTGGAAACTTCTGATACATATATATATATATATTAATTTAAAACTACAAAATTTATAAAAATAAATTTCTTTTCCAATATCGAAATCTAAGGTCTTTTTGTATAATTTACATTCATACAATTAATGTAGAGTTTAAAATAATTTATATTTTATAAAATACCCACGTTATTGACAAGTTCTCTCGATAATCTTGTACT
>JABFQC010005880.1:0-11244 GCA_022817085.1 Psilanteris sp. ZL-2020 | reverse complement strand
AGCCAAAATGACATTTGCCGCCAAGTTTTTTTTTTTTTTTTTTTTTTTTTTTATATAATAAACATTAATTTATTAATATAAAATATAATACATACATTTTTTTATTAAAAAAATTAAAAGGTTATTGTTTAAATTTTTGTTTTTAATTAAAAACTATTTCTATTAATTAAAACAAAGTTCATACTCTCCCTTTTTTTATTTCATTTCTCCTCTGCTTATTTTCCCTTTTTATTTGTTTTCTCCTTGCACAGTTGTAGGTTTATTTTCGTTTGTTTCCCCTTTCGCGCTTTTTTTCATTTGTCCGTCGACCTCGATATTCATATTTCTGTGACGTTAGAATGATTATTTACGACGAAGGAATGAAATGTTGCTCGCAACGAGAGAACGGAAGGAGAGAAATGAAATTGGAAAATGGGAGGAATTGAGGGGTTTTATTATGCGCATGTTGATTTTTATTTTATTATCTTCGGTTCCAGGTATCGGTAGCAAAAAGGCGACTGATGCGCGCCAGGACGAACGCGGAAAAATAATCTTGTCAAAGATACGAAATTATGGATGTATGAGGCGTTGGGACGCGCGAAACAATAATTCGCGGCGTTCGAGTTTAGATTCGTAATTAAAACTGACGATAATTCTTAAATAACGATCTATGATGGATACCAATAAATTCAGCGCAAAAATTGTGTTAGGAACAAATCGTTGGTGTCAATTTTGACGATGCGCAGGACGTGCCAAGACAATTACTGTTGTCCAATACCATCGAAGTTATGGCACTATCATTTTTATTACATCTATACTAATATATTTTTATATTATAGCAATTGATTAAATATGTTTATGATGGTCTTGCAAACAGTACGCGTCAATTTAGAAGTGACTTATTGTAAAATTTCCTGTATAAAAATTACGTAAGTTATTGAACAAGATATATTTCTATAGCTTTATAAATATAATGAAATGAAATCATTGCTACAGATTGGAACGTGCACTTTGCGATACGATGTGTACCATTTAACCTGGTTCTAGGGTGATGGCGCAGCAACGAAATTTTCAAAATGTAAAAGCCAATTATACTTCATGGTATTATCTCTCTACTTTGCTTTATGTGCCATTTTCGTATCCTTTTTATATTACATGCGCTTCGCATTGCCGTGATGAACAATTACCTATATTATTTATCCGCTTGACGGGATTTTATCTTGGCCCAATTTCAGTATATGACTAATGTATTTTCAAAGACCTTTTTATATAGAACTGAACAGTAATACAGAAAGTTTTCGAAATTTTATTTAATTTTAACATTATTACTATAGTTGTTTGTTATAAATTGAATTTTGATACTCAATATTACCAATTACAGAAATTTAATCGCTTTTTTAAAATATTGTTAACGAAGATATAATGGATATTTAAAATAACATAACTAACATGTATGTTATTATTAAGTTGAATCTAGTTAATTCTATGATATGCAAATATGAAATATGAACGCAAAAACAGCTGTTCTATATAAAAGTTCTTAATGAAAATTCTAACTACATAAATATTTAATATTCTTAATAGACAAAAAATACAAATAACAGGCCGAAATGAAAAAGAATTGACAATTTAGAAATTAGATAACGATATTAACCGTTTCATTTTACTCCTTGATATTTCTATCGCATTTATTGAATTTTCCGGTTTATTATGCTGATCATTATTATTACGAAATGCGCGATTATAACATATACGAAGATTATATGTGAAATAACCGCGGTATTTTCCATTATTCTATATGAAACGTCTACACGTGATGGTCACTCACGAAGCTTCCAACTATTGCGCCATTGGAATTATGGCACAAATACGCACTTGCCTCTGCTGAAACGTGAGTTTATCAAACCGCGTGTAGTCACGTTTACGTGTCTCAGACAGTTTATACAAACTCCAATTCAAATTGTAAGCCGTTCGCCTCAAACGCACATCCAATACGATTGACTGTCAATAGACTTTGTCATTTCGAAATTTACTTTGACAATTTGCCATCCACAGTAGCTTCATTTTGATACATCATTGGCCATTTGTTAAGAACAATATTACCGTATTATTGCGATGCGTTTCAATGAAATTAATCTTCCGAGGATTGACGTGAAAGGGCGATGACACAATTATGTAAATCATTATCAACGGGTTTATTCGAGGATCACTGATATAGAAGACAATGCATTCGAGGGATGAATGGAATGACTTTTTCTATTACTCAATATATGTGATTTGGCTGTTCTTTTAACAAACATGGTAAATTGGTTTGAAATGAGTCGCTACGTTAAATTACTAAAGGAAGAAATGTATAATATAAATATAAACAATTCAAATTCATTGTACACTGAGAAAACAAATATTTAACAATTTACTATATAATATATCAAAAGTGGACGATACAAAAAAATTACTACATTATATATAACTTGAATATATTATTATGTGCATTGCCAATTTTACTACATTAATAATTTTACATAGTAATTTTTCTTGTATTTTCACGTATCGTCCAGTTTTGATATATTATGTAGTAAATTGTTAAACATTTTTTTTTTCAGTGTAAGTATATAGAAAATTTTCCTTTGAAATGTTAACACAGAATTCTTAATTGTATCTTCTTGTGCTTGCTTCCATTAGATAATTTATTAGTTTATTTTTGAATATATTATAATTTCACGACATAAAAGGAATTCGTTTGTTATATTGTTGTCTTCATATTAATGATCATATCACTGCATACATTCACTCAACGATGAAAATTGTAATTATAAGTAGCTCGAATTGTATCAACATAATGTACACACATATGCGGTAATGTAACCTCATTTGTAGAACTCTACTATATAGAACTACATAGTCATTACAATAATTGTGCAATTTGTAACTGGATTCTCTTAATATAAGGTACATAATCCTGAAGGCATTAATCATATTTCATTTAACAATTTATATTAATTTTATAATATATTTCATATATATAAACATTTCATTATCTAATGCATTAAAGTTAGTTTTGGTATTTTAAATATTAACTTTAATTTAATACAATAAATTGGATAAGTTCAAAGTCGAACTTTAAAAATGTTATTGTCAAAACGTGCAAACTTCAAAAAATAATGGAAGTGTAAGGATAGCTCAAATTACTGTTTTCTGTATGATTCTTCATTTTAATGTCTACACAAAGATTTGATTATATTAAATACCTTATATTCACAGTATATTCAATACAAATTCGTATATCAATTTAAAATTGTACTATATTTATACTTCTAATATTTACTTATAATATTTAGTTTTCAAAAGAGACTCAATAGAAACCGAAATTAAAAGGCTCGAAATCTAGTTTAGGATTCTTGAAAAGCAAACCTAATAAGTTTAAAATTTCAATACCGTTATAATTCATATCAATTATATATTATTACAACTCACTTATTATACGTATGTTATTTATTGTAATGGAGTGTTACCATATAATCTTCGTCTGAAGTTAATTGTCTGAGTCGAGCATCGAGTGAATTAATTTCACAATGAATAACGACCATACAATTTTTGGTTTCAGCAGTTTTCCCGCCATAATTCAGCTCGACGTGCATTGGGATTTACTCGTATCGTTTTGTGTTCTGTTAGAAAGCATTTATAATGTTCACATTTGTGAATTGTGCGTACTTGCATTTCATTCGATTCATCCGCAACATTATAAACTTTATTTGACAATATCAATTTCCTGATATTGCAAGCTGATGGAAACGAAATGAACTATTGACTTCCGTGTATTGTGATAAAATGGCACTCTTGCATTTGAAATTATTCTTGTGAAATATTATGTTGCAAGAACAAATAAATTACGTTGCAAGTAAAAACATACCAGTTTGGATTTAATTAAGCGTCCGAAATTGTTAAATGGTTCTTTGCATCGGGAAAAGCATGCCGTTGGATTCAGGAAGTATTTGTAAAATAAGCCTGTCGATGAAACCGACGGGCTACGTAGCTTCAAGTTGCTTCTAATTTGAGCATGCACGTCATTAACAAAAATAAGCTTCGTCTGAAAAGATGAAGGTAATATGCAGAGAAAAATTTACATCGAAAAGTTTGAAAAGGTTGTGAATTCTGAGTCGATTTAATTTACAAAACAATATTTTATGAATAATAAGCTTGGAATTTGATTAAACTCTGCTCTTATTTATTGGTGGTTAGAAGTTTTCCAAAAATATCTGAACGAGTAGTTCGAATCAATATATCACCATACCCAATTTAGAGACTTATTGAATTCCATTTTTAAAATATTTAATAGCTGTTTATATTGAAACATCTTAATTGTTTTTAAAGTTATGAATTTTATCGTTAAAATTATAAATTATATGTTAACAAATAATATAATTTAAATTAACAAAATTAATATAATATGATATTATTATATAATAAGATAATATCGATTAATTTGTAGAAAAAGAAAAATATTTCCATTAAATAAAGATTTATATTTAATAATAGATATAGAAAGTTGTAGTATCATATATAGTTTACTGTGCTGACTGAGTGCAGTCAATAAATATGGCAAAAAAACGAAGCTGTTATCGTTTGTATTGCACAGAATGTAAAATATGTGATTGTAGTACATTACTATTTTGAGAGACAAATAATTGACGATAATTGCCTTTCTAAAAAATATAATGTCAAAATATATTTTAACATTTTTATCCAACTTATTTTATAAATATCACAGTTTATTAACATCTGGATGAAAGTTGTTGACGTTAAATAAAATGATGTATAAATATAGTGAGCGGTTTATTAATGCACTCAATATATAACATTAATAAATTTCAGTTTATATAATTACTATATACAAATAAAGAAAAATTCTATTACATTTGCATATTTATAAGACTTTTATCATATAATATAATAACATCACGAATTCGACAAAATAATTAATAAACTTTAGTCATTAAATTTCATTCAACATGATTATTATTATTATCTAATCATATCATAAAATAACATTACATTATGTAAATTTAATTTATTGCTCTAATTTAGAATCAAATACATAATTCATAAATGACCGTTATTTATGTTGTATTTTTAATGATGAACAAACATATATATATATATATATATATTTCAAGACACTTCCAACTAATTGCTCGATAGCAACGTTCTTTTATATTTTTACTGACGTACAGACATTTATTTATAACATTATTTTCTGTAAACATCAAATTTTTGACTTGATCACAATATCCCGAAACAAAGGTCAACAAATCTAGCAGCGGAACACATTTTCATACTAATCCGGAGAAAAAAGAATATTGATCAACTCGTTACGTGAAAATGAACAGCACTGTTTTTAACTTTTCGTTTCTCGCTTTGCAATTTGTCGTATCGAATCGAAGCGTCGCTGTGTCCGGCACGAGTCCGCTGCACCTGACGAGCTGACGTTAATTAATCCCATCGTTGTGCAGCAACAGTAATGGCAACGGCGCTCCAGATAAAGCAGTTCAAACTGCAGTGCCAGCCGTAATCTGGGAGCCGA
The DNA here is from genome assembly GCA_022817085.1 of Psilanteris sp. ZL-2020. Taxonomy (NCBI): domain Eukaryota; kingdom Metazoa; phylum Arthropoda; class Insecta; order Hymenoptera; family Scelionidae; genus Psilanteris; species Psilanteris sp. ZL-2020. The sequence continues at coordinate 5,684 of JABFQC010005880.1, read as the reverse complement.
GGGAATTTAGTCTCTGGTTTCAAGAAGTTTGCTTATATTAGTCCGCATTCGATGTCTCGGAATAGATCCAGTAATCGTTCGATGGACATTGCCGAAGTTTGTCTTTACATATATAAATATAAACGTCTGAAGCAGTTTCCGATTGATAGCTTATAAACTCTTTTATAGTTCCGTACTCTTTTAACATCTGACCTACTTGAATATTGAAATTTAATCGTACGGTATTTGTTGCCATTAACATTTATATTTATACCATACCAGAATTTAGGATTACATCAAATTGTTTAATCTTGATTCGATATAAAGATAAATTACGTTGAAGTAGAAATAAAACGACAAGCGCTCGAGAGAACGTATATTTTATTTTTGACAAAACCATAATGGGGAATGCGAATCTATTAAATTAGTTATGAATGTGAATATCAAAATTTGATTATATTACGAAAATTAATTTCATATCTGATTTCATTATTTCATTCAATCAAATTGATTTTAATCAGATCAGTGGAAAATGCAATCGACTTCAATATGGTTTTTGCGCAAACATTTTCATTTATCAATTACGCTTTAGTAACGTATTCAAATAAAACGTTCATAAATAATAATTTAGTGTAATCAATCAAGATGTTACGTCACATTAATGGGTGGCAATTAAATACTCGAAGTTATAACAACGCCGAGTTTTGGATTATGCAGTTATTTATTATTGCGAAAAATGCGAATTATAATAATTAAGCGAAGAATGAAAAATTTAATAATTTGAATAGAAAGTTTACGTAACAAAGTGTGGGAGTTTGGGATTCTAAGTTCGAAGGGATTTCGGATTGCGTAATAATTTAGCTGAAAACGACTGATTAAATTCCGGACTAAACTTTGGCATCGATGTACCGGAGATCGATATTGCGTAGCTTCCTCTGGAGCTTTCATTCGAGGTCGTAGGAAACTCATACGATATGGCACTTGAGCAACGATTAGGCGGCCCCTCAAATATTCATCACTGGTGGCATCGCAATGATTACTTATATAGAAAGAAATATTAATGTATGCAACTTCATTTTATTAGTTAAAACTAATAGTCCGTGGTAGTTACATTCACTTACATATTACTTTGTAATTCGACAGAGTTTATTGTGATTGCATAAAAGTTTACAGTAACTTTTTTGTGCATTGTGCACGAACTTTAGAAAGCAATTTCTTTCTAACTGTATATCTCAATACTGTCGCTCCTGACTTCTTGTACAAAGTTAACAAGACGTTTATTATTTTAGATATAGATCGTTTTAATTATTTTCAAGCTTCGCATTTTCATGGTAAATTATAATTATGTAAAAAATATGAATAAATTTGATTTTAAATATTTATTTAATTTTATCGGATTATTTCATTTTCTTGTTGATAAAATACGCCATTTGAAGAAAAGCCATAAAACAGTTTAAATAATTATCTTATTTTTTATACAAATAGTTATAGATCGTAATTATTCTTAATTATTTTTTAATTATTTTGAAGTTTCAGTTTACTATAATGGATGAATTTATCACGTTATTAAATATAACAATAGAAAAGGAAGGTGAATGAAATGTTCAAATTAAAATTAAGAACAACCCCGTTGGATTTTTTGTCGTTTCGCGTCAATATTCAAAAATTCTAATGTCTCGTTTCTCTTCAATTGTGATTTTCATTAGTAACATTTCAGTAACATATGTCATCCGCGGCGCTCACGCCATTTGAGGGCATAGACTCTGGTTTGCTACTCAAGGTTTCCGCAGCGGAAGTTGTCGAAAGCGACTGAAGCTTTCCAAGCTTGGATTGTGCCAATTTCCTCGCGAACCGTAAAGCTTACTAGGGTCACAGTTATAACGACGGGGAGACGTATGTAGAAATGAGGATTTGCGATAGATTGCGAAAGAGCAACGGAGATAGGCGTGATGCATCTTTGTATTAGTGACAAGTTATGTACTACAGGGTATGCTTGTCTACGGGGTGTCCAGATTTAGGATTAAAAATTGTTTAATTAAAATTCTTTTATATTTATTTGTATATAAATAATTTTTAATAATATTACGACAATTACACTGGGAAAAAAAAATTTAACAATTTACTATGTAATATATCAAAAGTAGACGATATGTGAAAACACAAAAAAATACTATATTATATATTAACATTTTCTAAATAAACTTGAATATATTATTACGTGCATTGCCAATTTTACTACACTATATATATACACTTTTTTTGTATTTTCATGTATCGTCCATTTTTGATATATTATATAGAAAATTGTTAAACATTTTTTTTTTCAGTGTACAGGGTAAATTCCATATACATTATAGTTTTACTTAAAACTAACATTTTTCTGTATAATTAAATATATCTACAATTTTCATACTATAAATTAAATTTATATAAACTGTTAATTCAAAAAACTATAATTTATTCTTATAGTTCATCAATTTGAAAACACGCATCGATCGTAGAAATTCTAAAAAAAGTTATATGACTTTTGATTATTCCGAAAGTTAATGTAAATTTAAATAAATTTTATGTTTATTAAAATGATAAATCAATACCTCGTTTATAATTATTGTATAACAAAAAGATACTTTTTAATATACTGCATTTCGTGTATACGTCTATACGTTTAACGTTATTGTTCATTTATTCTAAAACATAAAAAAACTTAATAAAGATTACATCTAACACACGTATACGCGCCAACGTTTCAAAAAATTTCAAAATGTTTCTTGTTCAATTCCATTTACTTTAGCGGGTAAGCTTTATGTGTTCTATTAAAGTCATCGCTTTCTTCGCAACATTCTTCTCTTTATAAAATCTTCAAAAACGTTTCATACCGGGCTTATAATTTCCATCACATATCGAAGGTATTCGTAAAAGTGAATTAAAGTAATTAAGCGAAATATCGACGAAAAAAGCCCGCGTCGAAGCAAAGCCTACCGTCCCTTTGTTCGGCGCACAAAAGTGGGCTATGATCAAACATATGAAATGTCGTTCTGCGCGCAATGATGAAGTCAGTGAATTTCGGTCCACCCTATAACTCGTCGGTCATTCACAAGTCGATACATAGACGTACTCGCGTACGAGAGCGTGAATTAAACGCACACGAGGGCGGAAACCATGATTCGCCGGAGACTTCTGGGATTCGCACTGATTGCCCAACCGACGCTGCTGGCCGCTCCGCTGCGCTGCCAGATAAATTGCAAAACTCCCTCGAACCGCGCTTCTCTGTCTAACGCTAGATCTGTCTCGCTTCGCGTCATCCCTCTTGCTAATATCTGTGGACGAATGTACGCGATTTCGTGCCACGCTAGACGCATACCAAACCGTCTCGTTAAATCGCTCGTAGAAGTTTGCGTTTGAGAACTCAAAGCTGTCTCTGGTGTCCCTTTCTAGAGTGGGGCTACGAGCGCCGGACGGGGCTGCTCTTCCGGTGCTCTCACGACGCCGCTAAAACATATTTACGAGGATCCACGACTCCGCCGGGCCTTTTGCGACTCGCGAAAACACATTGCGAGAAAAGTTTGCGTGCGTGCACTCGACGGCAGACTGCAGATGCGGTACCAACTTTTTCCTCGTCGCCTCACGCCCCACCCTTGCAAATTAAGAGTTGCCGAGACGAAGTCACGCCGTGAAAGGCCTTCGTTAAAGCCGACTTCGGTGAATACATTTTCGCGAACGACGAGTTGAGATTCTTTAAAGTACCGATGCACTTTTTGGCGCACGTGCATGATTACAGACGAACGGGTCGGACCTTTGCACTTGCAGTAAACAAGTCCTGCTTTCTTTTTGATTTTGTGATCAAGGAAATGAACTGATTAAGGAAACTCTTAATAATATATAGATGAACTGATGTTTGTTGAAGAACAAATTTAAGAGGCATGGTGTCATAAAATTTGTAAAATTTAGAAATAGTTTAAACAAAAAATTATTATCTAAATATGTATTTGAGTATAAAAATGTTTACTCAAATACAAAATAATAAAATGTAATACCGTGCAAAAATAACAATCCAAATTAATTAAAATAAAAAAAAATTATATTAGTAGGCAATATTTCTGTTTCATATATAATTACGAATAATATGATAACACACAACATACATTTCAAATCATACAAGAATGTAAATAAATAAAAACATCCCTTGATTTGATCATTTTATTAAATCATTTATTTATCTTCATTAAACGAGGATAATTAACCGAATCTTTTTACTTGCCGCACTTTTAATTTATGTATTTATATTATTAGTATACTGTAACATAAAAAGCACAATCACAAGTTATTAAAATCATAGAATAAAAACGAATGGATTAATTTATTATGTACGCTATAAAATCTGTTTTATAATGTCAATATTTATTTTGTTTTTTTCTTTATTCTAGGAAAATAAATATAAATATATCAAAAACATGTTTAAATATTTCATTATATGGCATTAATTCTTCAAAAAAAATAAATTAGTTTTACAAACCAATATAGATATATATAATAAATTACGTACAATTAAAATTTTCTATCTGAAATTTATTTAAATATTCTGAATCAGTATATTAGTTAATCAACAATTTACTTATAACAGATTTAGTGGTTGCTTTGTCTTGTTATGTCCATTAAAACATTAATAGTCCTTATATACAAAGCATTGATAAAAGAATACGTTAAAATAGTAGAAACAAATCGATATTATAGGTTACTTCTTTACTGCAAGATTATACATAAAATCTGCAATCGAATTTTGTTATTTTGTATAATGATACATTAATTAGTCATTATCAGTTATGAAAAGTTATGAAATCATGTAGAGTGAAGAAAAATCATTGAAATAATAATTATATGTATATATATATATATATAATTATACACTTATTCAAAAAGTGTATATAATTATAATAATTATAAATTCATTCATTTTAAGGTCTTTATATGTAATATATATTACAAACAATGTAATGTTAAGTTTACGTTTATTTCAAAGCATTAACTTACTATAATGAATATATTTATTCAATAAACAATTCACAGTAAACCCAAATATTGTTTAAATAATTAATTGAATTATAGGTATCATTTCCTTTTCAGTTTTGCTTTTACACATTTCAGTGACGATAAATGAGCATTAATTACTACACTTTATATATATATATATATATATATATATATTTTATGTTATATCACATATACATAAGTGCTAACATTAATAGGAACTTCGTGTTGTAATAGCACTAGGATATTATGAAAATGTATCATATATTGTCGTAGCGCTAAATATGCGTTAATGCAGTGTTCATGTTTCAGTAGATCGTCAAAACTTAAGTAACGAATTTCTTCCACAATTATACACCTTTCTTATGTTTCAACAGCAATAAAAACAATTCTTTCTGTTGTACAAACCGTAAGTTAATAGTCGATAAGTAAACCATCAGGGAAGAATAGATATTATTGCAATTAATTTCATCTTCATATATTAAAGTAAATGAAATTCATAATTACATCGTTAGAATTGCATAAAGTCGTAAAATTATTTTCAAATCCACTACTACAAATTTTTTTATCAAAATTTTGGTATTGCAATATATAATTATAATTTCATTCTTCATTGACAAAATATGTGCAAATAATTATACATAATAAAACATGCATTATTCTAAGAATGTCTTCTACAC
>JABFQC010005879.1:0-11244 GCA_022817085.1 Psilanteris sp. ZL-2020 | reverse complement strand
CGACATATTAATCATCAAAAGTAAGATTACTTGAACGTAATTTCTAGGTTTATTCCGAATAGTCATTAAGTAACCTTATCCCAATGTAAAAACGACTGGCAAAGTCGAAAATTTCTACATGGGAAGTTTGTAATACTATAATAAAGTAGCCCAAGATCCTTGCAGGGAAACTGATAAACATCCTTAATAAAGTTTTAAAAAATCTAGTAACAATTTTTCTCTTTCATTCATTTTTTTACTGATAAATAATAGAAATTCTACTGATAATTCGATTCTAGGGAATTGGAACGTACGTTTCACCTTAAACGTGTAGCTGTCAAGTATTGTTACTAAATTTAGGGTATTTTAAAATACCGTTGTTCATTCGAAATATTTTTACTTGCTGTTACTTCAATAAATTTTCTCACTCTGGGAGAATATTTTACGACCAACAAATAAAAGATTCGGCTTTCATTTTTTAAGTTAAGCCCGGACGCGTTTTCGAAGCGAGCGAAGTAAGAAAACATGCTCTCCGAGAATTTATATTCAATATAAAAGATAAAAGTTGATTCAGATGAAATTAAAATAAAAGTCTTTTCCTCCCTTCATGGAATCGCTAATCAATCGTTAATTAATACAACTAAAAGTGAGTGCATTCTTTCTCCGTGACGTTAGACTCAAACAATCTTCTTTAACTTACGAACAAACTAGTAATCATATTAGTATGGAAGTTATTGACCTTACGGTGTTACCTATTAATAATTGAAAGTATTCCATTTTCTTGCAAAACCTCAAAGTTTATGAATATTGCATAAAATTGCAACGCTAAGTCCCGCATAATCCTAATTGTTTATCTCCATGCCAAAACTTTTACAGTAGAAATATTAAGTATTTCCGTAGCTCGAAGGAGTCTCGTAACTTTTTAGACGTTTGCAATTTTATCTCCCACGTGTTAAATGTATATCTACATTTTTACAAAAGAATGATAAGCAGATGAATTTTATACACTTGTATAGAGAGCAGATAAGATAACAACAAGTAATGCTATATAAACGCGCTGTGTTTTTATTTCATTAATTCTGATTGCCGTAAATAATATTTCGGATTGTTTATAATTATTTACTCAATGCACCATCTACATAGAACAGTTTTGTCTATAATTTCGGTGCAATTTATTTTTATGGTCTTCATCTTTTCAGACCTAAAAATGTGTTTTCGCAATTGAAATAAGTGTCATTCAGTATATATATATATTTATATTCTTTCTATTTTAAGGATTAATTTTCCACCAAAACTATTCTATTAAAAACCAAAATTAATCAAAACCTTTTTACATGATTATATTTGACTATTTTATATATAACTGAATAATTATACATATAATTCACTACACTTTGTAATTATTACCGACGAAAATTGAAAAACTGTACCGCCTTAAACCGCCCGGACGGTTGCTAAATTTGAAACGTACGGATTAAAGACGTTTAAGAATGTTTGAAAAATCGACGATAAATCGCGATATGATTGTTTACAGTACCCCGCGTGTGTGTGCGGAATAAAATAGCCGCGATAAACACGCGTCCTTCCACGTCTTGGGAGCAATTTTCGCCCGAGCATAATTCGTTTTGTTTGCTGTAATGACGTCACAATTTCGAACGCAAACGATAATAACTATAACAATAATAACAATAATAACGCCGGTTATCTAACGCCGGCGTGCTCTTTCCATTTTTATCGCGTCCCGGCGATAACTCGTCAAGAGTTATGATGACAAATTTATGCGTATCTTACACGCGAAAATAACGTGACTATTGTATTGATGTCCGCACCCGGACAGCTGATGACATAATTATAAAATGTATGGAAACTTGTAAGATTCGCTGGGTCGTTACAAAAGACGCTGCTGATATCGCGTCTCGGATTGGCCCCAGACGGATGACGCAAAGCAAGTATTTTTCATTCTTTTTCTGTCGCTGTCAAGCTTTCGATTGGAATGAATTGATTGGGACCAAGTCGATCGCTTTTCTCGTTGGAATTTTTCTGCGGGGAAAAGACTCCTTCGCGATCTAAGAAAGTGCCAAAAGCGAAGGATTTTCCATTTCTCTTAGTCCTTCTGGTTCGCAATTCCGAGCTTGGGACTTTATTTTTGTGGGAATTGGCTTGAAATTTAAAAAGTTATTTTCATTTTAATTAACCTTAAATTCATTAAAATATATTTCGCATATTTTAAAAATCACGGACGGTTTTGGATTTTATTTAACATTGTACCAATTTGGTTGAGATTCTAGGGGTAGAAATATATATATGAAATAGGTGAAAGTATAATTACGATTATCTTTTGTGTTGCGTTTAAATGACGAGATGGGAACTATAAAAATGACCATAATCGAATTTACTTGTTATATTTGCAACCAGATTTAAACGGCACAATTTTTTACAGGCCTCTCAGGGAACGTTCGGATTATTTGGTGACCTTTGTAACGTACTTGAAGTATATATTGGAGGATAGCGAGTCTCGGGTTTATGAACGTAAATACAGGCATTGAAAGAACTTTCAACAAGCGATTGTCTCCATTTATATTGAGTGGCTAAAAAGCGTTCGCCAATAATCACGAACTTAACGTTTTCTGATGTTAAAATCACGAAGACAATATTTTGTGCTTTTCTGAAACGATAAATATCGTTTTTGCATTTACAAATTGTGCATAAAATATGATGCAAATTAGTTGGAAATATATTACAAGGAGGCGTGTTGTGAAATTAACGTATATTATTATATTTCGAATACTCAACTGTAAATCTGTTTTACATTTTATTTTATTATTAATGTTAGGGCTCAGTGTACACTGAGAAAAAAAATGTTTCACAATTAATTATACAATATATCAAAAAAGGACGATACGTGAAAATACAAGAAAAATTACTATATATAATGTAGTAAAATTTGGCAATGCACATAATAATATATTCAAGTTTATGTAGAAAAATTTATTATATAATGTAGTAATTTTTTTGTGTTTTCACATATCGTCCCCTTTTGATATATTATATAGTAAATTGTTCAATATTTTTTTCTCAGTGTAATTAAAGTTATTTAAAGTCTTCTCTATTTTGCAAAAATTTAATTTAGTAGTTTATGTATTTTTTCATGAAATATGTATAACTATATAAAGCTTGAACAAGTGCTATCAACGTGGATTCCACGTAAATTCGTTTAATTTAAAAAGGTTTCATTGCAGCATTGCACATATAATAAATGTATTAAAAATGATTAAAGTAAATGCGTTATTTGAATATACAATATATAACGAAGTGGAATATTATTGCAGTTTCAAATTTAAATGTGAACGTGGTTTAGTTTGCAACATGACAAGCACTCGCGATATGTACATACAAAAGAAAAGGTTTGACTGGTTTGACCTTGAATCCTCTTATTGAGCCAGAATAACTGTCACGGTGAGCATGTGAAAACGCCTGTAATGAGAAACACCGCAGCGTCTGAGTATGCAAAGCTAAGTCCAGATATTTATATATATGTACATATATATATATATTTCTCAACCGTATTGTAAAAATTAATTTGTTTGTTTAATTCGCGCGAAGTCAATTAACGAATTGCCATTTGCACAAAAGCGACGTTCTATGGCTCTAACAACTGACTCCGTCGGTATAATTTATGGCAATTTGGCACTTTCATTCACGCAAAACGCAAACAATTATTGTAATTTCGCATCGCGAAGTGTCGTCTTAACGAATAACGTGTTATGATACAAATTACACGCAATTTTACACAAGTCACGGTAATTGCGTACGGTCTCGGTAATAATTATGTTCCATTTTTTCAATTTTTGCGAGTTACAAAAATTTACGACGCACAGTTGCATTCGACGATTTGGTTTTGGAAGCTTATTTTGAAAGTGACAAAATAATATTTGTGTAATTACGAAGAAAATGGTAACCAAATGATGCTTTGCCAGAGGTCAATGTTGTTGTCAATGTTTTTGTTTGTTTGTTTGTTTGTTGGTTTGTTTTTTTTTGAAACAAAAGGATTTATGAATTTGATTGAGTTTGCTGATAAACAAAATTATTTGTGGATTGATTTTGTTTGTAAACAAAAAAGAGGGAAAGAATATTTTTTATTATTATTACAAGAAGGAACCAAATCAGAACTCAATTAGGATAAATTTTTTTCTAGTTTTGATGAAAATGAAATAACAATGGAGCGCGTGTCGTATTCAGAGTGCAAAGTATATTTTAAGGATTATAAATTACATAAATGTTTGTTATGCACGATATATGGCTTAGATAAAAATGTTACTGCTCTCGGGATGTAAACAAGTCGCCGTAAGCTCAAATTATTTTAATTAGCGACAGTAAAAGCACATAGGTCATTCGAGACAAATTTTTTCGACGATCTTTCGAGGACAAGACTGACATTGCTATGTTTTTATCGAAATACAACAAATATTTAGTAATTCAAAGTGCATTCAATATGGCTGCAATACCTAATTAGATTTCATCGTGAAACAAGGGACACGTACATGGAGTTATGAGACACTCGACAACTTTTTGTGGGCGTTTTCTAACTGGAGCAGGGGTAGTTGAAAAATTGCTTTAAGTTTTCAAGATAACAATCGAACGTTTCTGAATAAAATTGTAGACAAATTTATAACAAAGGTAATCTTGCTTATGATATGTATAGAAATTTTCAATTCAATTTATAACATTTTAATATTTCTGATAATTAAACTTGTTAAATTTAGTTAAAAATGATAAAACTATAATGTTCCTTTGTTTAAACAAACCCTTGAAATGTCAGAAATGGTTTACATTAAATCCAACGCTGAACAAATTTTTTGGCACAAGCATAATTAAATATTTAATTTAAACATAAGTATGTTCATGGCAACCAAATTAGGCTTGTGCTAATCAAACATTTATTTCAGTGAAATTTTATCTTGTCTTGAAAATCACCACATATTACTTACTAAACAAAATGTATACCCCATTTTTGGTGAAATAAATAACGTGAATAATATCAACTAAATTACGCTCAAGACAAATACTGACGCTGTTTCAGTGAAAGACATCTTATTTTAAATTCGTCTGAAGAGAGTCCTATATCCAAGACCGAAACGCCGTCCTCTGTTGCAACACCTGACAACTGAAAGTGAACAGTGTTTTTACTGGCCGCAGGAACAGCGCTAAATACATCCAAGTTAAAATAAAAAGTTAAATCGCCATTAAAACATACCGACACATCAGAATCGTAAAATTACTGTCTTTAATGCAAAAACATAAAATTTCCTTATATCTTATTATACCTCTCTCAAACTTAGTAAATTTTACGTTTTTCTCCATTATCCGCATTCTTCTTAAAATTAAATTCGAAGCCTTTCCTTAACACCCAAAGAAACATTTCTAACCTAAAATATTAATAACACTTTTGTTCAAATCCCGGATCGATTTCATTACTTGAGCAACGCTTTTAGAAGAAAATATACATATACGTGTTTTATTTAAGACACAAAGCGACTTAATTAAGACGCCCAAATGTCTTAATTTAATTCACAATATTTTGTATTATGACAGCTGGTGACTTAAATAAGTAACTTTGCATCTTAAAATCGTGACACTTAAGAAAAAATAAATAAATAGCATCTAATAATAATACACTTTTACTACGTCTGTTCTATAAAAGTGTTTTGAAATGAGATACTTTCGTTACGTCAATTTTGCAATGTTGGCCCCAAAAGCACTGTCTATTTAAAATTCCCTGAATTCCGTCGAAACCTGACGATGCAGTCTACACTGAAAAAAATAATCCTACAAATTTGACCAAACTAGATAATAAAAGAAGGAAAAGTGACCAAAAATGTAAATAAACATTAGACAATATCATGGTATTTACCAATTATTCCACATATTTTTAGAATTTTCTACACTGAGAGTCATTTTGTAGTAAAAATTACCATGAATAATGGTAATTGAGCATTACGACTGAAAAATGATAATTTTTAACATGTTTCGTGTTAATATTTAACATTTTTTGTGTGATTTTTTAACACTTTTTGTGTTATATGTAAGATGTTTAACATATTTTATCCAAAATTTTAACACAAACCATGTTAAAAATTATCATTTTTCAGTCTTAATGCTTAATTACCATTATTCATGATAATTTTTACTATCAAATTTCTCTCAGTGTAGCCATAATTTATCATATTATTTACAATTTTGCCCATTTTTCCTACTTTTATTGTCTAGTTTGGTCAAATTTATAAGATCATTTTTTTCAGCGTAACAAGACGCCATAAGTGTTCAACAATCGAACTGATCAAAATGAAAATCACTACGCAGCGCGGCCTCAGCGAAGCAGCGACATAATAATTGTCGCGTGAAACATTCCCGATCACGCGTGGCTAAATGAATCAACGTAATAGTGACTCCGCGAACGCCAGGCCGAGAGTATTGCGTTAAAATTAAATCACGCGAAAGTGCATCGGTTGGACCGTTACTTGTAATATCGTAGCAAACGTGTCACGTTTGCGTCATATACATTCCAGCACGTGATCTCACGCAAGTTTATGCAGACATTCAAGCGTTAACACCGCAGATATATGTGTCTCGAACGACGTCTGTTTTTGTTCCTCGCGTCGCTGACCGTAGCACACCATACGCCGATGCATGCAAATGCTTAAAAGACACGATAATGCTTGCGACGCGCCGCGCAAAACCAAACGACACTCGTACCGACTTGGTTGTGTTGTTTTGCAAACGCGACGAGCCGATCCGCGCGCGGTGCCAAACTCGCGAGAACCACACGTGTTCCAAAGTTTCATTCACGATTTTACCGTCGCGCTTTATTCGGCGTAAAACGCGATTTGAACTGTTCCGCGGAACGCAACTTAGATGGAGCTTTTGAAAATAAAGATTTTACTATATTTAATGTCAGTAGTGCAGACATCCTACGAAAACTTACTGTATTATATAGTAATCTATACAGTAGTAAAAACTATTATTTTCATTTTTAAAATCCTCATCCTAGGGTAGTAGTAGATATAGTATTTTTTGATAAAACGTTTTCTCCGTGTACGATGAAAATAATCAGTGGTAAAGATTGCCACTTAAATATGGTAAACGTTACAATCTAAATGGTAATAGTTACCACGTGGTTTTCTCAGATTACTGATAATAACTATTTAGACTGATCATTGGTGGAATTGATGAACTATCGTGTGTCTAAGACTGTATAATCGGGTGTCTTTTCAACGTCTTATTTTAAGGCACCTTTCCTAGTAGAAATTTGTCCAGTATCTCGTGAGTTACTAGAGAATTTGTATATAAAATCTTTAATAACTCGCGAGTTACTTGAGAAATTTCTAGTTGGGTTATAACCGATCAGGTACGAATAAGTTTTTTCGGAGTTTGAATTGAAAGGTATTGTTTTTTCCTTATTGTTTCCTTAATTTGGGAAACATTTAGATTAGTATAAATAAAATTTAATATTTCAGCAAAATATTTGGTTATTTTAAAACCTCTGAAATCCATGGACAATTTAGGTAAATTAGATTTATATTTCTATAAATTTATACTGTTAAATGTGTACAAAATTCAGTCTTATAGAACTCGTTCAATTTTTGTTCATGCTATCTTATCAGAAAAATAAAATTTTTATAAAAAAAATACATTTTGTATCAACTTCTATACTGTTAGAGCATTTACAAAATGGGAATTTAATTCAATGAATACGTAAAGACGTTTAAATTTGAGTTTACGTTGGTATAATAGTATTATGGACGTTGGGTCGGATATGTAGAGACAAACACGGGAAGAGCCTTGAAACAAACTTTCGCCCATCTGTTCCTACACCTTAAGTATTTCACCTGCCAAAGTCATGCGAATTGTTGCATCGAGACAGGGCATCAGGTGTTCCTCGACAACACGCGTGCTGTGGCAATAAGAGCAATTCCGAAAAAAGAAGAAAAAAAAAAAACAAAGAACTGTTAAATTAAATGTCTATCTGGCGGAGTTCATAGCTAATTGAAAGCATTATTGTGTAAACTAAGATACATTAAATTTGCAATTCGACTCAACTTCTTCTTCGGGTTTCTAATGGCTATATCTATTATGCACATGACAAAACTATTATCATTATGTGGATTTTGTTAAAACAAAGGTTTTTGGATTTTTATTTATTTATTATTTTTTTGAATCGGTTTTTTTTACAAAATGAAGAGTTATTTTTACAAAAGAAGAATTTTTTACTAACGAAGAGTTAGTGAAATAATTCATAATGATAAATAGTGTTTCATAATAATTTATAGTAATTTGATGCAATTATTAATGGAGATTTTAGTGCTACACTGAGAAACAAAATGTTAAACAATTTACTACATAATATATCAAAACTGGATGATACGTGAAAATACAAGAAAAATTACTATAAATGTAGTAAAATTGATAATGCACATAAAAATATATTCCAGTTTATGTAAAAAACTTTAATTATAAAATTTTTTAATTATAATAATATTATTAACATCGATTTCTGATTGAAAAATTCTTTGGCAACCTGTAACTGCTCTGATAGTAAATATTAATACTTATTTGTGTAAAGATAATTGTTAAAGGGGCAGGAATACTGACCTACATCGTATGATAAACATGTCATCTCATCGGGTATAGATGAAACTCGTCATATATAAAAAAACTAATAATAGGTTTATACCTAAATTAGTAAGCAGAAACAAAAACATACCTTTGACATATCCTTCAATCTTCATGACTTCTGGGATTAGGCAAATTTTAAAGCTGCAAAAACTGTCTATTACCCTAACGACATTGAAATATAATACTTACCGACTTACCTTAAATTACCAACTATGGTAACGTGCGAATGGTCCTGTAATTTCCTATAGATTTATTATTTAAAAAGAATTATCTTCAACAAACAAATATATTTATTTGTTTCAATTTTTATTTTAGATATTATTTTTCATTTTGCTTTGTTTAGGGTCGGAAATCAGAGATTCTCGAGGAAAAAAAAAGTTTGGAGTAGGATAAATGTGTGATGTGGAATATTACTGTGATATGCGCTCTTTCCTGGGAATTCGAGGGAAATAGTGTATAACCTAAATATCTTGTTTATATTTTATTGCATACTCACACACACATATATATAGATATATACGTAAGTGGCAATGCCAAATTCGAATTGATAATCCAATAAGTTGAAATTCGTCAATGATAATTTTTATTTATAAGCAGGTACATTTCTTAGTTTTTTGATAACATTGATACTTGTTTATATATTTAAGTATACACTAGAAAAAAAGGACTTAGTAACATCTACTGAAAAGTTTAGTTAAACCAATATCATAATCGTCTAATTCAGTTAAATTAACTATGAGATTCAGTTTTGGTTAAAGTAATTATAATTTTAAGTTGTAATGCAGCCAAAACTGACATTTTTAACTGAAACAATAGAACTATTCAGTAAAATTGACTGAGTTTGTTAATTCAAGTATCATAATTGGCTGCCATATTCTATAAAAATATCTAATCTTTACACTTGGACCAACTAATTATTTTCAGTCATGGCTATACATTACTGAAAACTCAGTTAAATTTACTGAATATACTATTTTTTCTCAGAGTGTACCTTATGAATAGTTTAATATTACTGTACAAAAACTGTTTCGAAATTGGATCCTTGATTATTCCTTTTAAATATCAAACAGAATTCTCTAAAATAATGATTATCAATTATATTCAGTTCGAATTTTGAGTTCATTTTACATTAATATCCTTTTCTTTATTTTTTTTCGATCTTAAATTATCAGTCATTGATATAGAAGCAATTGTATATATAACATATCTGCTTCACTTTGATCTAAGTATACATTTAGATTGACTTTCTTGTAGTTAAAACGGTTCAGCGCCATTCAAGTCCTCAGTTAGATTTTTTTTAAAGATCAAACTTGCTTTACTGGTTCTTAGTAGCAAATGAATAAAACGAAAATACAAAATCAATACTCTATATCGAGTTGTCCAACTATAAGCTCCTTTTCTCTTCTCAGGATCGCGGCAGGGATAAGATTCAGTCTTCTTTTATCTTGAACTGTGAAGCATTCAGAAAATTAACAAAGAAATCGGAGTTCTCGCAAACAGACGAAAAGATCAAACTTCAGACCTTTCTGACTTATGTATGAAGTACATTGAATAGTTAGAGATCATTATACTTTCTGAAACATTATTCGAATTGATACGATCTGATCTTAATTCCGCAGGAACAGAAAAACATTATTTAATACTGGTACTTGAATAAGTTAAACAAAGAGGTAAATACTGCAGTTGGCGTTATTATGTAATATAATAAAAACAAAAGTTAATGCAATATATATAATAATACTCATATTTATATATATAATATATACATATAATGTTTTTGAATGATATTTTGAATGACATGCGGTTTGTTAATTTAAGTCACGGATCTGTACAACTTCATTTCATTGGATTTCGAAAAAATAATTTTTCATAAGAAAAAAGCAGATGATTTTAGGTTACAGTATCTGCTTACATTGTTAGAAGTATGTAACGTGAAACTAATTAGAAACCAATTAGTATATATTTGTCTTAAAGTGGATTGACATTTAACAGCGATAAAATATTGGTTTCCTAACACAGTTGTCTATGTATATTACTTGTAAACAAATATTACAACCTTATTTTTCATAATTTGAAAATATATTAAAAATTATTATTTTTTTTCAAAAATTATAGTAGAATCAAAATTCTGTGTAATATTTAGCCATGAAATACGGAAAAGGTACTGCGTTGAACTGATTGCAAGTATATCTGAAATATAAATTTCTTTTTTTTTTTAAATATCAATGAAGAGGTAAAAGATGATGAAGCAGGTAAATTAATATCCCACACGGACAAATATATATTTTTGAAATATATATAATATATAAATTTTCAATTTATAAATTTGATATACATATAATTTATATAATAAATATATTTTGTAGTAAGAAATATATTTAAAATATATAATTTTTATAAATATCATATATAAACTTGATTTATATTTTTAGTATATATCACAAACTATATATTCTAAATATATGAAATATAACTTTCCAATATAAAAAAAAATATAAAATATTTCCAATATTTTTAATATATATCGTAAACTGTTTATTTTAAATATATAAAAAATATATATTTTTTATATAAACATAAATATATATAATA
>JABFQC010005878.1:0-11244 GCA_022817085.1 Psilanteris sp. ZL-2020 | reverse complement strand
TAGTTCCATTACATAAAGAAAAACAATTTATATGAAAGCACAATAAAATTTATTACACAAACAAATTCTTGTTATTATGTATTATATTTCGTAGAACCAAGTTTCGATTACATAAAATATAACAAATCAATTGGATTATCATAGAAACTTAATATTATCAAATATAACATAAATAACATAAAAATGAATAAATCGATAAAGTCAATAATTAAACTTACAAAGCCTAACGTATAAAAGTAAAACAATATACTACAAATAATTTATGATGGATTTTATTCTTATTAAAAAAACTATTTTTGTAATGCTATACAAATATATGTTTATAAATCTGTTTTGCAAATTTAACAAATTAAAATTATTACGTAATGAGTAAAATTAAAATAAGGATAGAAAATATATCGTTTGCTTTGTTAGTAGATACAGGAGCCAGACCTAATTTGATTAACCAACGATAAGTGCCGCGAAAAGCTATAATTGATAAATTCCAGATATTAAAATTGAATTAAATGACTAAACACATAATATATAGTCAAGGAAAATTGGCATTAAATCTCTGAGATAAACTTTCTTCCATACTGTTCGTAATAATTTTATCTTACAACAAGGTGGATTCCTAGGTTCAGAATTCCTTTTATATAATAATGCTAAAATCGATTACGAAAATAATCATTTGGTTTTCAACAGCACAAAACTAACAAAATACCTTTTTCTAATCGTTCTCATACTACCATTCCTCGCAGAGTGCGAGGATAGTTAAGATAAGATAATAGTTAAGATAAAAATAAATCATACAAACTTGAAGGAAGGATACGTTCGTAATTACGCAAAGGACGATAAGTTATTTTTCGGTGAAGCCTTAATAAAAAATGACAAATGTTCTGTCTATCTCCTCTTATATAATTTATACGATGAATCAAAAACCATAAGTTTGCCAGAAATTACGTTGGAACCAATAACATATATTGATTTTTATTTATTTATTTATTTATTTAACAAAAATACGCTGCAGGATTATCCTGTGTGGATGAAAAGATACATTGATATACAAGGAAATAAAACGATGAATGTATAGTAAAAGTAAAATATTTACAGAAAATATATAACATATAAAAAGCCGCAAGTTATACATTAAGAACCATTTTGTAAATCGCTCAGGTGTGCATAAAGTCTGTGTTTAAACACCTCAATAGTTGTAGACATTTTAATAGGGTCAGGCAGTCCATTCCGAAATTTCGCTGCCTCGACCACAAAAGATCTCTCGTAAGCCGTAGATCTATAGCGATTGACCATAAATTCTCTATAAGATCTTCGCACACATCTATTTATCGAAATAGCACGCTCAGAGAAGCAATCAGCAAGGTAATTGAGGTGTACCATCGCGAAGCAACCTAAAGGCGAAACATCCCAGAAAATATTTACGACGATATTTGATACGCAACCAGCCTCAAAACCAGTTTCTCAAAATAAGGAGAAATGCGCTCACCTCTACGAAGCTCAAAAATGAATCGAACACATGCGCTGAGTGTTCTCTGCAAAGTTTCTTCTGAGCGAGTTGATATATTCGTAAAGAGTAGGCAACAGTAGTCGAATAGAGGGAGTATAAGAGACTGGACTAAACGAGTGCGTAAATTAACATTTAGAGTGGATCTGCTGTGATTAAACTGTCTCAGTGTGAACCAGACTTTGCGATATATAGAGGAAATCTGAGCAGTCCAGATCAGTGTTGGCTCCATCATGACTCCCAAATTCTTGATTACGTTCACATAGGGGA
The DNA here is from genome assembly GCA_022817085.1 of Psilanteris sp. ZL-2020. NCBI lineage: Eukaryota > Metazoa > Arthropoda > Insecta > Hymenoptera > Scelionidae > Psilanteris > Psilanteris sp. ZL-2020. The sequence goes on along the minus strand of JABFQC010005878.1, from coordinate 9,473 downwards.
TAACAAAACCATCCAAAAACCATGGAGGTAGATTACGTAAGTCAATAAAGTTGAGTTGTGATCCCATAAACATAATTTTGGTTTTACTCAAGTTGAAGTGTAATTTGTTTATGCGTGACCAAGACCAAATAGAGCAGATATCGCATTTGATTTTTGCAATTTGGGAGTTCACATCCGCTACCGGACCATGGAGATATATGTGAAGATCATCAGCATATAACAAGTGCTCAGAATAACATAGAGATGATGATATATCATTAATAAAGATTGAGAGAAGTAGAGGACCCAATATAAAGCCTTGGGGAACTCCGCTAGCAATATTCATCCAATCCGATAAGTTACCGTTCGAATCCTTTACTGCTTGGAGTTTACCAGTAATGTAAGATCTAAACCATGTGATGACATCCGGAGAACAGCCAATAAAAGACAGTTTGGCTATCATCAAATCATGGTCAACCAGATCAAAGGCTCGGCAGAAATCGAATAGTACCAGAATGGTAATCATTCTGTTATCAATGGCTACTAGAACGTCGTCAGTGAGACAAAGTAAAACACTCTGAGTGGAGAATCCTCGTTTAAAGCCAGATTGAAACTGGTCCATCACATTAGTATCACTAAGATGCATGAGTAATTATTCGTGGACAATCTTCTCCAATATCTTAGAGTAAGAACAGACAATAGAGATGGGTCTATAGTGGTCAATAGAAGTAGGTTTTGGAATTTTGGCTATCGGGGTAACTATGGACTTCTACCAAAGTGTTGGAAAACAGATGTAAGGAGAGATTGGTTTATTATAAAGAACATTTCATTGTGGAGAAACGGATAGATCTTTGAGTAGTAGTATAGAGAAATATTGTCAATATCTTTAGATTTAGTGGAGGGGCGTTTGATTAAATTAATTAATTGGATGTTATCAACAGTGTGATTAAATTAAAGATGATCGGGGAATGCAAATGAGATCGTGCCGATGGGGTAATGTTGCGATATAAGGGGGAAAGTTTGGCAATCGAATCAATGAAATGGCTGTTAAAAGCATTAGGGGTTGCAATCAGAGGATGTGAAGGACAAATCTACCTCACAACTCCGTTCAGTCTCAGTTCACGTCAGAGATCCCGTGAGTTATTATCATATATGCGTGAGGAGAGCTTTTTTGAGAGAAGTCCGATTTACATTTCTGGATTAAGTCATGTAGTTTATTCTTTTCAGCGGTAAAAAGTATATTGATGCATCTAACAACGTTAATAGACCAGAGTCAGTAGAGCCAGATTCAAATACAAAATCATTTACAGTCCCTTATATGAGACCAATGAAAAAAGATAATTGTGCCAAGAGTATAAATATTAAACGAAGTGGCTATTCGCACCAATTCACGGGTCACGGGTATATGCATATAAAAATTGCCACATTTCATTTAATGGATATTGGTCCATTATTCCCTCCCCCCGCATTCCCTTGTGAGGGTGGCCGAAGGCCGCCCGATGTGCTCCGCCATATTTGCTCCGCTTAAATAATTTTGCAAACACGTAACTAGGCTCCCAAATAGGGTTTGTCCTCAAAAGCCTCATTATACATATATATATATATATATATATATATATTTGATTCAAAACAATATGCGTATTATTTACCCGTGACTCGAAATCTAAAATATTTGGTGCGAATAGCCACTGCCAATATTAAATTAATAAGGCGAACCTATGAAGACATTCTCTATATCATTAAAACAAATTAAACAATCAGTCCTTAACAAATCAAACAAAACGCTTATTCCAAGAAGAAGACGTACAGCTCAAATTAATAACGAAAGTTTGGGTAAAGATATAAATTTAAATAAAATATTGCAATTAATTGATTTTGTACATCTAAATCTCCAAGAACAAAACGAGTTATATTTTTAGTATAATACAATAAACACAGATTTCATCTACCTGATCAAAAGCTTCCTGCCACAAATGAAATTTTTCATGAAATTAATAATATTTATTAATGAAATTAATAGATGACAATGATATAAACATTATACAATATCGCTTTCCATAAAGTTTAAAGGGTGAACTCCAACGCCAAGCGCAGGAGATGCACGATAATGGCATAATACAAAATTCTAAATCGCCATATAATACACCAATTTCGATTGTCCCTAAGAAACCACATGCATTAGGTAATAAAAGATGGCGATTAGTGTTGGATTTCCGAAAATTGAATGAAAAACGAATAGGCGATTCATACCACAAACCAAATATTCGTCATATGCAGGTTGGGTGGTGCGAAGTATTTTAGAATTTTTGATCTGTTTTGTGGGATCCATCAGCTAAAGATGCATCCGAAAGATAGCCACAAAACTGCTTTTTCTACACCACACGTGCATTATGAATTCATACGAATGCCTTTTGCATTACGAAATGCACCTGCAAGGACTACATAAAGATCAAGACTACAAGATCAAGAATTATTCGTGCATATGGACGATATTTTTATTTTTGCTAAATCTTTAGCAGAGCAGCGTGAGAAAAATATGAAATTAATGTCTAAATTAGAAGCTGCGAATTTAAAACTTCAGCCAGAGAAATGCCTGAGACGAGAGGACACATAATTTAGGATACATAATTACAGAAAACGAGATAAAACCTGATGATAAGAAGGCGGAGGCTATTTATAAATATCGTACAATTTCTACGCATGGCTGGTTACTATAGGAGTTTTATTGATAAATATTCTGTGATAGCCAAAGCATTGTATAAACTGCTTGAAAAGGATGTCCCTTTCATTTGGAGACAACACAGCAAGGAACCTTTGATACATTAAAGGAAAAATAACGCAGTGTACTTGTTTTGCAGTATCCTGACTTTACCAAACCGTTGGTTCTCACTAAAGACGCTTCTGGTATAGCAGTTGGCGGAATACTAAATCCAGGTTCAATTGGTAAATATAAACCAATATCATATGTGTCACGATCATTAGATTGTCATGAAAGAAGCTGCAGTACCTTGAAAAGAAAACTTTACCTGTTCTGTACTGTGTCCACTACTTTCGGCCTTATTTGTATGTGCGAAAATTTACCATCGTCATCGATCATCAACTTTTGATGTCTATGAGATTTGCTAAAGATCCCACATCTAGGCTCAGCAGATAGCGTCTAAAACTTGAAGAATTTAACTTTGATGTCATATACAAAGCTGGGAAAAAGAATTTAAATGCCGACGCTCTCTCTCTCGAACGCAATTAATCGCGACGAAATCGGTATATTAGGTATATCGCGTAATTAATATCGTATATTAATATTGGTATATTAATATCGCGAATGTTTAGAATACCAGAAAAGGAAAAGAGAAAGAATCTGAAATCCTTTAATAATCTAGAAATGGGTGAAATAATAGGAACCATGGTACTTAAATCCAGATCCGTCTTTCTATCCTTGATAAGAACTGTATTTTGATAAAATACATGAAACAACATAATATAAGAGACCTATCAATTTAATTTACATAATATAAAATAGGAAACAGTGATGAACGAACTTGTTTCTTAAACTAGAAATTATGATTGTCAATTAACCATCTGTCAACATATAGTTTCATGTCCCCCTATCAACAGGCGATATCAACGTGCGAAAACATACGCACGAATAAGGTATGATTTTGTTTGGGAAAAAATGAAAAGGGATATAGATTTATTCATTCAGCAATGCTTGCCTTGTAAGTTAAAGAAATTAGTGAGAAATAAGACAAAACAACCAATAACCATTACTGATACTCCAGGTTCCGCATTTGAGACAGTGAGTATGGATATTGTCGGGCCCTTCCCTATTTCAAATGAAGGTCATAGATACACATTAACTGTGCAGGATTTGCTAACCAAGTACTGCGTTGCTATTCCCCTTATTGATGCTACCGCCGCTACTATAGTCAGGGCCTTTTTAAACAAATTCCTTTATATATATGGTACCCCTAGATCAGTACTGACTAATCATGGAAGAAATTTCATGAGTCACCTTATGAAACCAATAGCAAAAATATTAGATATAAGTCAAATACAAACTACCACCTTTCACAAGTCAATGGATCTCTAGAAAATTCACATCACGTCTACATATTGAATACATAAAACAATACATCGTGGATGATAATGATTGTCATAGATGAATCGATTTATGCATGTTCAGCTGTAATACAAGCGTTCATAGTATTACAAAGCAAACGTACTTTGAATTAGTTTTTGGAAAAATTGCTACACTACCAACTAGTATACAGTTGTATACAGTCTACAGATTTCACATCTTTTTTAAACATCGTTTTTTATAAACAATTTTTGGGATAGAACGAGTGCCACGCACATTGGCTTGTCTATTTTTGAACGTTGCAGTGTACGTTTTTAGTATGAAGGCTCGCGGTAGCGGGCCGACTAACCAAGGTTTTTAAAATTATAAAATGCCCGTCATGATCGTAGATCGTCGGCCGCTACGTGAGAATCTTTTCCGGAGTTCTATGTATCCTTTCTGGTCTTACAAGAAAATTGCGGTAAGAACAGACGAAGAAAGACATATGATCCACAAATGCTTTCTCCAGTCTATCGAAATAATAGAGCTACACCTGGTGGCTTTTACTGGAAGAGTAAAAACATCTAGCGTCCCGTGTTTATTCTAGAAATTAACTCTGATAGAAGAGAAATGAAACTTGGTGTATATAGATATACACCTATTAAGCCTTCCATAGACGCACCAATATTAGTCAATTGAACATCTTCTGTTTTATAAAATATAAATTGTAATTACAAATGTAAATATTAATTGAATATATTTATTTTTTCTTGTTTTTTATTTAAAAACATTATTGTTCTGAATATGAAGACAAAATAATTAAATTGTTCAATTTATTATTAATAATGTAATGTTGTAATAATAATTTAATCTAATCTTAGAATTAAAAAAATATGATACGAAAGTTGTTCTTTAAAAAAGTTGTTCAGTAACGTATGAACAAATGTTATGAAAAATTTCACGGTAATTTATTAATAACTTTTAAAAATATAACGAATTTAAACGGTGAAATATGGTTGCGCGCTAGGCCGGTTATATATTGCAACACAGTGAAGACATGTATTGCTGGTTATGTATAACAATGTAGTACAACTATATTATAAAATTATATTAAGCGTAAATAATTATATAGAATTATTATTTTATATAATTATTCAAGAATGTTTTACTTATAGTATATATTTCGTATAATATTTACTGTAGATTAAAATATTTGTTTTTATTTTCTTTATTAATACTAACATATATACATATATATAACAAATACATTTTTTTCTATACAAAGAAAATCTGACACATGCAAAATGAAAAAGAAATTACCTTGAAAAAGTAAAGGAAAAGTGAGCCAAAGATGAGGTGTGTGACACTTGTTACCCCTAAAAGGTACATGTGTAAAAATTTAATAATAAAAGAATAAAATTAAATTAAGTATTTAATTTTGAACCAAGGAAAAATTCTTTAAAATATAAATTTAAAAATTACTTTTTGTGTTTATTAATATTCTACATATAAGTAAATAATAATATATTTATGTTACTTCTTTTAAGAGAAAAAATTGAAATTGTGAAATACCAAAAAAATTGAAAAATTAAAAATACAAATTATTTTTTTGAAATAATGAAATAAACAAATTTATAAAATTATTTATAAATTTAAGATTTAAATATCTCTTTCTATTCAATATGAAATTTTTAGACTTTTGTAAGTATTAATAATACTTAACAATTGCATATTAATCTTTTGCGTTTCTCCAAACTAATTATGCAAAAGTTGTGGCAAAGTGCTGAGTTAGGTATATGCAAATATTTTGTAAATTATTTGCACAATATTTTCACAAAATTATACAAATCTTGCTATCTGGGTATATATAATGTTTCTCCTTTTACTGATAATTTATTGATAATTAATGTTTATAATGGTCTATTGAGTATATTTCATGAACTAGAATTAGTTATTTGTAACAACTTACATGTTAATTAGTAATTTTAAGGCCTTTTCATAGTAACAATTTACATTATTTAATTTTCTCATTTTCGATTGTTTATAACTGTAAACCGTAACTGTACAACTTTACCAGATGTATAGCTTGCACAATAATTATTTTCAATTATTTTCCTAGTTCACTAATTGAGGTGGATTTGGTTTATATGTAAGTGGCTTGAAGTACGTTTCACACCAATTATTATGAAATACTGCAAAATGATTGGCAATTAATTACTCGCAACTATACTTTGCAGCAGCCAGCAGTTAAAAAATACCGTTAATTGCTTAATAAATTTATATGGATTTAGTAAATACGAGATTATAATATTTATGAAAGATTATTTAACGGTATTGTATAAATTATTTTAACAAGGCATATCCTTACCCAATATAATCGAAACATATAAAACCACCATATTATATATAAATTCTGTATATGATTAGTTTTCGTTAGTATTCCATGATATATATATTTAGATTCTTTTATTACCTGAAACTAATGCAATATTATCCTATAGTATATTTATTTATAACATAAGTTAATAATTTTAATTTATTTTTGTATATTAACAACCAATTTCACAGACCAGGCCCTAATACGGCATTTTATGTGACTGTTTGGGACGTACTCCAATCTATCAGTCTTTAAAATATTTACATTGTATGAATACTAAGTAATTTATGACAAACTGATATTAAAATAAAGTTTTTACTCAAAATATATATTTTAAATATATTTTGTTGGAAAATTACCTTTAAGAGCTAGTAAATTTTTTAAAAAAATATATACATCAGCAATGATTCTTGAACAATATAGTGTAACTGCATGGTTATACAAATCAGCGAGGACTGTCCGTCAACATACTACCAACGCAGAATAAGAAAAAAACAACTTTTAAAATGATTAAAACCAAAACTGAGACCTTACGAATACAAATCCAATATATCGCCCCCTTGCCCACCGAAAATTTTCGGTCGTATATTAAAAGTACCAAAGGATTATATTTATTTACTTAGAAGGTATTCTTAGAAGGGATCGCGGTTTGTTTAGATATACGTTTCGAGCGATAACAGATGGAATGTTTTAACAGAGAAATGAAAGTTGAGAGAACAGACAGTGTTGAGCTATAGTCGAAACCACAACATTTTATTTATGCCTTGAACTTAATGTTTATATTAATGAAATGAACTAGTTGAGATGTGATTAAGGAATTTTATTATAATAATTTTGTTATAAAATCCGACAATATTAGGGGTTTAATCGGATCAGTTCTAGAAATTATAAATCTAGATAATATGCAGACAATTATATATGTTGAAAAGACTATATTATTATTTTACTTCGAATTTTCCTGTGTTTGTCGCTCAAAATAAGTAGAGGTCCGCTATGAAATAATATAGAGAGCACAATTTTATTGTCATTTGAACGGTCTTACATTTCAAATGTGTAACTTTGCAGATATTGATAATCACGGATTTGTGAAGTTTAAAAGGCAGAGTTGAAATAAATGTTATTGATAAAAATATATAAATATTATTAAATTTAAATAAATTTTATATAAATTTTATGAAATAAACATGTTCCAACAACAACGAGACTGAAAGGAAGAGTTGATAAATGGGTTGATATCAGTGAATCCAAATAATAGTTAGTGAATTCATATTTTAGTAGAAATTTTAGTCAAAATAATAGTGGACAGCATTATAACGTTGAGGAATAAAGGAGAGGGGGTTTAGTTGTAGATGGCAGTACGGTTGGTTTACATTAAGCAGATGGTGCATGCAGATTTGATTATATCAATGATGGGAGGCAGATTAATCGTGGTAGCTGTGTCAATGAAGTAGCTGTGAATTCAATTTAGCCAATTGATGGAATACCAATTGTACACAACAATGTGGTTCCGGGAAAATGCTGCAGGTAATGGAATGGACAGCATGGCGATAAGATTACTTCGTAGAAAGGAACGACTACTGTGTTATGTGGAACGGCTGTTATATCGTGAGTTGTCTGGATTGCAACGCAGCTGATGTCTATAGGGGTAATCTATTGCTTCTGTATCATTCTACGCATTCTTCTGATATGACTTTTATAAACTATTTAGAAACAAAAATTTACGAAACAGGGCGAAAAGATAATCTTGTAGTAATCAGGGAAAATAATAAATAAATTGTATTTATATAGTTTTAGGGGAACAGTTTTAAAATGGTTTAAGGACTACATATTCGGTCAAAAATAACCAACATATGTAAACGGGGTTATGTCTGACGAACGCGAAATAGATTTCGGTCTATTTATTCGGTCTAAACTATTTTTATAAATTTATAGAGAATATGGAAATATAAAACAAAATATGTATAAAATATTTTACAGGATTCGAAATTGAGTTTTTACAGTTACGAATCAAATAATATCAAATAATATATTTGATAATTACTATTTTTATTAAAATTTTTTACGATACTATTTAATTTGGATGTAACCTGTTTTTTTCACAGCTTTACTTTTGTTTAAATTTGTAAACATTTCTTTACATTTTCGTATGAAAATCAAAGTTGAAAACTTCTAATACATTTTAGTTACTCTTAATAAATACTAATAAATAAATAAATTTTTTCGTACTTTGTTTCAGTGTGAAATAGAACACAATCAAATATTACTAATATTTTGTTCCGGTCTATCATCATATTTGATGCTTATTATTAACATATTGTTATTATTGTAATATTGTATTAAATCACATTGGCAAATAATGGTTAGTTAATTTTTTTCAAGAATGACTTTTTTGATATTTGTAACGTACGGATAATTAAAGAATCTTTATTTTTATAATAAATTAATAATTATTTACAAATGTCCATGTTCAGGCGCCATTTGTTACGTACGGATTTCTAAAGAATCTTTATTTTTATAATAAATTAATAATTATTTACAAATGTCCCATTTTGGACGCCATTTGTTAGGTTCGCATAATAATAATAATTACAATAATTTAAGTTTATATTTATATTGAGGGTTTGTTATTCAGGATTCAATCCGAAACGTTCAAAAATAATAATATTTAATTTTGCGGCATTTATTTATTAATGTTATATTTTAACTTTATTTTTAATAATAATATTAACTTAGTAATAATTAATTCTTTTATTTAACAAGAAAATCAAAAAGAAAACTAATTTTATTTTTCTTTATTTGTGAATAATCAGAGTTTCTTCTGTATGATGATACAAAATAATATAAACAAAAGACTATTGTGACGGAATTTCATAATACCGTCTTTTTATGACAGGACACAGTTGTAGGACGGTTGACAAAATGGAATTTCGACTTTCCATTGGCGGCAACTTGTGACAAACGAAAATGTCACTTAACAAACGTTGCAACAATTGAAAATAGAAACAGCGTTCCACTTTCACATCATAAAAACTTAAATTGCATGTTTCTATTAATGCAACG